>MU182691.1:152150-179034 GCA_016904865.1 Pissodes strobi
AAATCAAAATAAGATACTAAGTTTTCATCTATGTTCTATAACTTTAAATATATGTATATAGCTGATAAATATCTATAGATGAACATGAAGGGAGCTCATTTCGGGCCTTAAATTAAAGCGACAAGTTAAATTTACAAATTTTAATAAGTAATAAGTAAAACAGTCTACTATGAGGCTTACAGCCAAGCACAGCAAAAGCGTATAGTTCATGTAAATAGACGCTATACATCGTAAATTAATAAAAAGAAATGATAAGCAACTGTAATAAGTACGATATAAGAAATGAGACGACCTACAGTCGTTTAACGGTAAGTTAATTAAACAAAAACTATCAGCAACGGTAATAGGTACGATTTAAGAAAAAATACGACAACAGTCGTTTAACGGTAAGTTAATAAAACAAATACGGTAAGTAATTATGTGGCTTATAGTGAGATCATCACATTAAGATATGTACGCAATACAAAAAGGTTAAGTCCACTAATTACGGTCCTACTAGCTAATAGCTAGGTATTCTATATTTCAGACAATATCAGACGCTATAATCGTGTTTGGGAATTTGCATTAAAAAAGCGTTAAACGAGGCAAATTTTACTGTATACTATGTTGAACCTTTCGTGTCTGCGAATTTGCATAATATATAAATATTATTGAAGTGAAACTACTTTAGGCGCACTGCACGTTGAATTTTTTTTATCGCAGTGGCACATACACTAAAGGGAGATCCTATGAGGCTCGACGAGCGGTGTGTGTGCGAAGATGTTGATTGACACGGTTCTTGAATAGTTGTAGGCTTTAATTAGAGGGAAACAGATGTCCTGGAAGTTAGTTCTACTGTGATGCTGTGCGTCAGACAAAGGAGTTCTTGTAAAGCGATGTTCTAGGTGTTTCCAGTTATACGACGAACTAGTGGGCTCTTGCCGTCTGCCGTGAATGTCTGACAGGCGTTTCCAGGGGGCGGGATGAGGCGGGCCAAATCCTGGGAACACCTGCCGTGAAAGTATCTGTAAAACAGACACCTCTCGGCCACATATCTGCGGTGTTCCAGACTATCTAGATTCCGGGTCAACTTCGGGTCGCATATTTACACACCCTACTGTATGATGGCACCAGGGTGCTGAAATCTGTTGAAACCGCTACAAAAACCCATTGATTTAGGCACCTATATACATAAAAAATATTATTAAATAATGGTCAATACCTGTTAATTATGGCCTGCAAACTGAATTTTGGAGTTAGGGTTTTGAAAAGATGGCGGAATCTGTTTAATTCACTTCACGCAGGGCTCTCCACTCTCTTCGTTCGCTCCGGGAGCGCAACGAATCCAAACTAACCGACACCAACCCAAGGCATGTCGAAAATCGAGAAAGAAAAACATTACAAACATTTGCATTCTTGACTAAAGTCAGGCAACTGGACCGCATATAATAGCTAACGACCATTCATACAGATCACGGATTATGTTAATGCATTTGAACTTAATTCACCTCGGAGAACGGATCTAAGATATTGTATCAATGATTTCAGCGCTCGGAGAGGTTCCATGTATAGGTGCCCAAACCAATGAGCTTTGGTAGCGCTACAAAACTTTCCGATTTCAGCATTCTGGTGCCGTCGTACAGTAGGATGTGTAAATCTGCTTCCGGTCGCCGATGAGACGCACAGCTCTCTTCTGAATGGAATCCAGCAGTTTTAGGTGTGCTTTGGTGCGTCACCCCAGATGTGTAAACAATAATCTAAGCACGGTCTTATTTGCGTTTAGTAGAGCAAAAGCAACTGCCGCGGGTATACAGATTTTTGTTTCGGAATAGCACCCCAAGATTCTGGGAGGCAGAATTTGCGATGTTAGCAACGTAATCATGCCGGGACATATAGCTGTTGACCGAGACACCCAGTAGTCCAATTGGTGAGGATGAAGCAATGGTCGATCCTGCTATAATGATGCCAGAGACCGCCGTCTTGGCCCTCTTGGTAAATGTGACTGCTTGGGTCTTTGCGGCATTGAACTAGACTAAATTGCGGTCGCCCCAAATTTGAACTTTCTCCAGGTCTTGATTGATTGCTGTAATTTCCTCCCGTCTGCAGTGATAATTCTCAGTCGCTGGTAAAGGTTATCTGATCTAAATTGGGAGACTGTCATCTGCAGAACTGTAAACAAAATTATTCGTTTCGGTCAGCAGGTCATTAATATAGATGAGAAACAGAGTTGGTGAAAGTATTGCACCCTGAGGCACGCCCGCGTAGGGGTTCGCAAGACCGAGAACGAGACTAGGTTGGTCTCGGTCTCGGTCTCGAAAAAACAACCTCGGTCTCGATCTCGGACTCGACGCCCAGATCGAGACCGAGACCGTGACCATGCATGGTCTCGGTCTTGTCTCGGTCTTGGTCTCGAGATTCTAAATTGCTTTTTTTCAACATTAACATAGTTTTATTACACAACAGTGGCGTAAATAGATATTTTTATTGGGTGATGAGGTGCCAAGCCTTCTTTGATATATTTTGGCAGATTTGCGAATAAACAAGCAAATTTTTTTTGGTATGCCACGGCCTTATTTGACATATTTTATCATATTTGCATGTAAAATCAATAAAAACTCTCCTGCGACTTTGTAAATAAATTTGTTAATGCGATTATATCAAAAACTATCAACGAAACAAAATTCGACAGGCATTGTCAACGCTTTTTCTTCTTATTTTTCACATTTCTTGTCAGTTGTAGCGTAGCCATACAAAGTGATGTCATTTTCAAACATTCCGTATTATATGGAAAAATTTATTTTGAAAACTCTTAAAATTTGGGGTGTCGCGTAGTTAGTGGACGAAATATCAACCATGTATTTATCGGTCAAAAATAACTAAAATTTTTCTTTTAAATATGTATCCGGAAGGGAGCTAGAGCCTTTCAAAAATGGGCCCCTGAATATGGCTTTCTTTAATTATTTCCGAAACGGTGTAAAATAGACTTTTAAAATTTTGGGATTCTACTAACTTTAATATACTGAATTTAAAAATGGAATTAAAAATAAAAAAATTTAGTCAGATGCGAGCATTTTAGGGGGCGAATCTAAAAATTAACTTTTTTTTTCGGTTAACTTTTTATATATTTTTTTTTTCAAATTTTGAAAATTTGAATTTTTTTTCGCAAAAAAGTGCCTCTTAGTTTGTTTTGCTAGGACGCAGCGAGAAAAACAGATTTTAAAGTATATTGACTGCCAAAAACGGGTGTAAAATGAAGGTTATAATTCTTTATATTCCCCAAAAATTCCTTTTGACGTTACACAACTTCATATTATTATAAAATAGCAGAAGCACTTATTCCAGAAAAAAGTTATGACAGATTTTCAGAATTTGATAAACTATAGCATTCAATTTACACCCGTTTTTGGCAGTCGGAATACATTTATAATCCGTTTTTCACAAAACCCTGCGTGCTAATGATATTAAATAAGAGGCATTTTTTTACGTAAAAGAATTCAAATTTTAAAAATTTGAAAAGATAATCAAAAAATAGTCCACAAAAAAGTTGATGTTAATTTTTTTAGATTCACTCCCACAGTGTTAAGCACCTGACCTGACTAAAATTTTCTATTTCTTATTCCAGTTCCGAAATCTAAATACTAAATATAGTTTACTTAGGGGAATTCCAAAATTTTAAAACTATATTTTACACAATTTTGGAAATATTTAGAAAAAAAAAAACATCTTTAGGGGCCCACCTCTAAGAGGCCCTAGCTCCCGTAGGGGGCGTTTCCCGATATATGTTTATAGAAAAAAATTACAAGATCAATCGACTTA
Organism: Pissodes strobi; assembly: GCA_016904865.1. Lineage (NCBI taxonomy): Eukaryota > Metazoa > Arthropoda > Insecta > Coleoptera > Curculionidae > Pissodes > Pissodes strobi. The sequence continues at coordinate 155,946 of MU182691.1, forward strand.
CCTGTAAGGAAGATCGATCGGAATTCTCCGAGCATCTCCGCCGTCCTTCATTACACTTTGTAGTATGCAACTTTTTCCCATTCGGTACAATTTTTAAAGAAGTTATCTAAAAACATGGTGATTCAGCCGACCCTGGCTAGCTGCTCGAGCTCATAGCCTTGATGCGTCATTACAATTTTGGTTCGTGGGATTTTTGATTACATTGCATTTGGGGTGATAGGGAGAAGGTAAAGACTGGGTGGGTTTGGGTTAATGAGGGACGGCGGAGATGCTCGGATAATTCCGATCGATCTTCCTTACAGGTAAGTCGATTGATCTTGTAATTATCATTCGCATCTCCGCCGTCCCTCACTACACTTTATAGATGTTTAAAGTATTTGCGATGTAATCTACATTAACTAAAAATTGCGATTTTTCTGTAGTCCTAGATTTGTAAGACCCTTTTTATAAACTAAAATTCAAATTTATAACCATTAGATTTAATAACACACATTATGAAGTTACATATATCATGTTTAACGCTTAACTGATATTAACCTTTAACTTATTTTTAATACTATACCAATATTCTTATGTAATATGGTAACAAGTTGGTAAGTAAGTTATAATTGTAACTTAATATTTATATGATTCCTTAGCAATTATGGTTCAATAAACAAGATGCCAATCCAGTGGGATTACCCACGCCAAGTTTTTTATAGAATTTTGAGAATACTTTTGATTTTTCTGTCGAGCCAGCTGTCTTCTGAATGGTTTGTAATGCAACTCCCATTCTTTGAGCTGCTGAAGTTGCCCCGTGTCGCGTGCTGTGTGTCCCAAAGATTTCCGTGTTTATACTGCTGGCTTTTAGTATTAACTTGATCCATCTGCCAATGGTTTGACTGCTGTCTGGGTTTGGTTTTGATACTTGTGGTATCGATTGCATCTACAAATACAGCGATCTATTAGCATATTTACAGTATCTGTGAATGCCGTAATTTCTGTTTTTGAACAGAAAAATAGGTATGTTCACTAGCTGCAACTGCAATTGCATACAGTGGAGGGTACGATCGATTGTATCTGCTAATACAACGAACTATTTGCCTTTTATTGACTGGTAGCACCCTTTTTCCTTTTGGCGTTCTATGTAAGTCTCTAATAGTGTGCTATACATAGTTCAGGTTGATTAATAAAATAATGTAATATCAAACTAGGTTGAAGCCTGTTTAAGCCACTTGCTTTTATTTTATCCGGGAATCTGATTTCAATTATGTATTCATATTTAAAAATATTGTCTGTTTTTACTTCCGGGTTGTCCGTGATTTGTGTGCCGTTATTAGTATTAAGAGTGTTACTAGCTTTAAAGTTAGATTTGTAGATTTAAGAATTCATGAGGGTACATGCTCTTTAATCGCTGTAGAAATGGGCAGGAATCCCAAGTAATTGAGTATATTGGTTTTGGGGGTCTTATGTTAAATATTCCATTGAGAAACCTTTTTATAACTGCTACGTCTTTTGTTTAATATTCAATATGCGAGAAAGTGCGACTTGTGTGAGTTCATGGTAGAGTAGGATGACTCCGAAGACAATTGAATGTTTAGGAGCTCAATAATAAGTTTACGGTTTTGTTAAATATTTGTTGGCGCTTAGAAAAACAGAAATTCCCCTATTTATTGTATGTATTTCCGTATTGTGCGCTATCTGTCAATGAAGCAATAATCACTTTTATCGCTTCATTAGGTACGCTTTGTTATAGAAAAGCTCCCCTGACAATGAGGGAGTTTCATCAATTTTTTTGTTTATTTTTTTTATTATTGCTGATTTCGAGAGCCCATGAAAAATAAGTGAACACGTGTTTTTTCTTTTTTCCCTAAGCCGAAAAATGAGGCAGATACAACGCCTTGAGATGTGTTTATGACGTCATAATACACATGTATTGTTACGTCACACCATGCATAGTATATCTATATATACAAAACTAAAAACTGGTATAGCTCTTGTAATATTCATCTTTAGTGGAAATAAAAAAATACGTATCGATTTCGTTTTCACTGTTCTATAGTTTGCAATAAAAAATAATCAGTTTAAATTCTCAGGAAACTTCCTAATTTCCCTACAGCCAGAGAAATTTTCTTCCACAACGGTTGTTTCTCTCTGCAAGGAGATCTGAGTAAGTATTTTTCAGGGTAAAAGATAATAGACTGTTCTGCCATTAGGTCCCTTTTCTCTTGTATAAACCCCAAAAATGAGCATGGTTGCGGGGGAATAACTACGCTTTTTTCGGAATTTATATAAACCCTAAATCTTGTAATGTTTGTGTAATTTTATTTATACTTTTAAGCAATTCTCTTTTGGATTACCAATAACTAGCCAATTATCTAAGAGAATACAGTTTTTATACCCTTTAATTTTACATATCTTACAACTGGTTTCAGTTTTGTGAAACGATATGGAGCTGTACATAAACCAAATGAAACACAATTAAATTGGTATAGTACGTAGCAAAAAACGAATCTTAGCAACTTTTTTGACTACTGTGCATAGGGATAAGGAAATATGCATCTTTAAGAGATCAGTTTTCCCCAAGAATGCATATTTTGAAATTAAATTTTTTGCCGTCCTATGTAGTCTTCTACTTTGCTAACCGGAGTGGTGTCCTACTGAAAGGGATTTTATAATCCTGTACCCACTCTATTATTGAACTTTAATTTCTGCCAATTTTGAACGTATAATTCTAGTTCAGACGGATGCCTAATTAGGTTATTGAAAGGGAGGGCTAAGGTACTAATCCCACGGACTATAGTTGTTTCTGTAATTGATACAGTAGTTGTCTTGGTAGGATTTAGAACTCTCTTCGAGATTTAATTGTGATGGTCTGAGGACATTGCAGTTGGTATCTGGTGGATACTTCTCTATCATACTGTTTGTTTTTTTTTATCTTTTAGCAGGTGTGATTTCGTCGGTTTTTTTTTGCCTACACCTACACAGCTAGGTGGTCGTTACTTTGTTCAGGACCATCTGGTGCTTCCGATGTTGGTAAGTCTTGATACGGATAAGTTATTTCCTCAGCTAGCGTGAGAGGATCTTCTAATGCATTTGCAAATACAAAAGAGTTTCCTTGGCTTTGCTACTTATGATATCGATTGCATCTGCAAATGCAACGATCTATTAGCCTATTTACAGCATCTGCAAATGCTGCAATTTCTGTTTTTGAACAGAAAAATAGGTTCATGAATATGTTCACTATCTGCTGCTTAACCCTGGTTATGCTTTCGACTGCATCTGCAAATGCAATGATTTTTTAGCATATGTACAGTATCTGCAAATACTGTAATTTCTGTTTTGATTAGAAACCAAGAGTGTAATAATTCGCTACCTCCAATGCAATGATTTTATGTAAGAGGGTTGCAATAGTATGGTGGTTATTTGTTTTTGTATCTGCAAATACATAGCACTATTCCGTTTTATTTTTGTCAGTACATATATCCTTTACATCGGCAAATGTAGGGATATAGTGTGCCTCTAACTACTCTTACATAATATACCTACTGGGGTGGAGGCTGTTGGGGGCCCTTCACATCTGCAACTGTGAAAGCCAATTTTAGTTAAAGTTATTCGCATCTGCAAATGCGAATTTGCAAATACGTATTATTATTATTTATTAACATCTCATGCAAGCAATGTTTACTCCAATTTTTTCCCTCACCGGACGGCTCATATTAACACGAATTGTTTAAAAATAATGCGTTCCGTTATTACATTGCTTCGACAAAACCGAACGATTACATTACGCCTTTTTCCCTTAATTTTGGGTTAGCCTTGCGTTAGTTTTGGTTAGCACTTTTAGTTCTTGTTGATTGAGCCTCCGTTGCGAGCAAAGCCAACGGAGGGCCATGCAAAGCTATAATAATACCCAACTTGGGATTTAGTCGCTCGTAAATTATGCGTCAGCTTGCCTTTGTAGCTAGTTTTTAGGGGTTAATTTCGTGAGAAAAGGGCACTCTTCGACTTACTCAAATTTTTTTTTTTTTTTGGCAAGTATTTATTAATACAGTAATAACAATAATTACAATATACATAGTCCTTATTCTCTTATTGAGGATAATTACATTTTAGTAATAATAACAGTATGATTTCCTATAAACTGTCTAGTATTGGGGCTAAGAATATCCTTTGAAAATATTATGATAATATTTTTTTTGAGTTTTATTTATTATCCTGTAGATAAGTTTATTCTGTTCAAATTTTAATACCTTATGTAATTGCCATACTCTTAAATTTTCATATAGATCTGCAGTATGAGTCAGTGGATCATAGTTAAATATAACTTTGTTTTTGTTTTGCAATATTTGCATCGAATCGAATTGTAATTTATAGTCCCACATGTGCCCCATACGGGGATCAAATATAGAAAACGTGATAATACGAAGGCATTATAACCATTTGTTTCTATTTTTTTTATTCCTTTATATGGTATAAACGTTTTATTCTATGTACAACATTAATTAATGTGCAGGCCGACCGATATATTTCCTTAGTCAGCCTTTTGATTGTGTTATGTAAACACTTTTTGTTATTGAATAGTATTTCTTTGGTAGGATGTACGATTAGAGGAGACTACTAGAGAACGGTTCGAATAGGTCGTATCGTTAACTGTTGCTTATTACTTATATTCATTTCGATATAATATATTTCAATTCCGAATATATTGTTTGATTCTGTGTAATTGTGCACAGACGACAAATGTAACAATGTTTTGTCATGCCCTCGTATATAAATAACAGTTTGTTAGTATTATTCAAATCGCAGTGAGCACATTTAATTTTTTTTACTGGTTCATTCGCATTTTTGACTGTAACCCGTTCGCACTCTATTTTATTTAAGTATAGTTAGTTTTAGATGTATTTTCCATTTTAATTTTATTAAGAAAAAAAAATGAGAGTTACAAGTCTCATATTTATTCATAAGACTACAGTTTAGTATTATGCACATTTAGTTTCCTTTGATACGAGAGATTCTGTTTTTATATATTTAAGATAACCAGGTATTTATGTATATTTGAAATTTTGGCTTATAATCTTATATGGACTCACCCCCTGATTCGCTTCTTTCGATGAATATTGCCCCCTTTTTTCGCCTCCTTTGTGAGCAAGACGTATCACTAACACCTCACTATACTAGAAATACGATTTCTAGGCATTTTTCTTCTTAAAACCAAAAGAAAGAACCGATTTACGGATTCTTGCTTGTCACCTACCGGTACAAAATTTTAATGACGCATCAAGGCTATGAGCTCGAGCGGCTAGCCAGGGTCGGCTGAATCACCATGTTTTTAGATAATTTCTTTAAAAATTGTACCGATTGGGAGAAAGTTGTATACTACAAAGTGTAATGAGGTACGATCGAGATGCGAAGGATAATTAAGCTATTATTGACCAATAACTACAGGGCTAACGCTTCGTCCACTAAGTTTGGGACACTCTGTATAGGTATACGGTATATATTGTATAAGTGTCAAAGGTGGCCTTTCATCTTTTAATATACTAATCTAACACGGTTGTACCAGTAGTAGATGTCCAGTTGTTTTAATGGAACCGCGATGTTTTATTACCTTGTAGATATTACGAAAAATGTGAAAACTCATGGCTGTTTATTGCCTGGAAATGGCTCAAAATAAGTTATCTACTACAGTATAATATTTCTTCTAGAATCTTAAAAAGAACAGCCCAATTTAAAGTAAAGAAGCGTTATACCCGGATTGGCACGACTTTCGATCGTGGAGTTTACTTCCGGAATATTTTGATCTTGGAAGCACCATTATGTCCATATATTCCTGCTGTGGAACCAAGAACTACCAGCGCGGTAGCGGAACATGATTCGGAAAAACCAAATAGCGCTTCCCAGTTCTGGTGGGGTGTTCTTTCACCGGATAATGCGAGTAGGCGTATACATCTACCACCTAGGGCCGCTCCCGCTGGAAGTATCGGCTTAGGACTCAATATTGTGGTTATCTCTAGTCCGGAATCTGACAGGGGAAAGAATGAGGTTTGTTCGGTCACTCCCCAGTGATTGGCTCCAGGCTTTGTATTTTGGTGTTGTGCAGCCTGGAGGAGGACGATGGGAATTGACGGGCCACATCCCGTGGCAACTCGAAATGGTGGGGGCGTCACTCGCCGTAATCAAACTGTTCTCACCAGTCTGACGTTCCTGCCTGCTAATACGTTGCAGCCTCTTTTGTTACAAACTGTCATTGATCAGCTGCGGACTTTGTACTTCGGTGTTCTCCAGCCTGCGGGAGGACCATGGAGTTTAATGGGCCACATCCCGTGGCATCCCGGAGTGGGAGGCGTCACTCCTCGTAATCAAACGGCTCTCACCAGCTTGACGTTCCTGCCAGCTAATAAAATGCAGCCCCCTTGTCACAAACTGTCACTTATCAGCTCCAGAGTTTGTACTTCGGTGTTCTCCAGCCTGGGGGCGGACGATGAGATTTGATGAGCCACATTCCGTGGCAACTCGGAATGGCGGTGCGTCACTGCCCGTAATCAAACTGCTCTCACCAGTTTGACAACCCTGCAAGCTAATACACTGCAGCCCCTCTTGTCACAAACTGTCATTGATCATCTCCAGACTTTGTACTTCGGTGTTCTCCAGCCTGGGGGAGGACGATGAGATTTGATGAGCCACGTCCCGTGGCAACTCGAAATGATGCGGCGGAGGCGTCACTCCCCGTAATCAAACTGCTCTCTCCAGTTTGACGTTCCTGCCAACTAATACAATGCAGCCCCTCTTGTCACAAACTGTCATTGATCAGCTTCAGACTCTGTACTTCGGTGTTCTCCAGCCTGGGGGAGGACGATGATATTTAAGCCACATCCCGTGGCAACTCGAAATGGCGGGGGCATCACTCTCCTTAATCAAACTGCTCTCACCAGTTTGACGTTCCTGCCTGATATAAGAGTAACTGTAAATATTATACAAACAAATATGTATATTGGACGGCACGCAAATGGGATATCTAAAAACACTTAAAAATAGAATAATATATGAATTGGGAACTGTGGCAGCCAGCAGATACTCCACCCCTGGCACAACGACATTGAGTCAGGGTGTAGGCGATCGTTGCGTACGGACGGGGATGAGGCAGTGAATCAGAGAGTATTGTTATGGTTTTTTTGTAGTTTATTCCATATAGATCATTATTATTCTTGGTTAATGATCGTTGATATACCAATATTAAAGTGTATTCATTAGTAAACCAGTATTGTGATTTGTAGCGATATAGTCGGGCAGTGTGGTGCCAGCACAAGAACCTCACCCCCAGAAATTACTAGCATGTACAAAACATTACAAGAGGTTTTAAAGGCCAACGGAAGTCCAACTAAATATAAAGTTAATAGATGTTGCAATTTTCTGCTAAATTAATAGTGAATATTATTAAATGCATGGACATTTTATTTACCCACTTCGTTTTTGTTAACATTTTTAAATATGATGTATGATCAATTTCAATAGAATTTTTCGGTATTTTTATTGGTTAGGCCTGAAATGTTAATATACATTTTACATTTTCATAGTTCCAGTTAGATGGTTAAAACTGATAAAAAAATATGCATAAAAAGTGTGAAGTCTTTTTGGACTGACACACCAGCACACATCACGGGTATAACCTGGGAAAAGGATTGCCTCAGTTATAAATTTTATCGGGGAAACTCCCTTAGCATTTTTATACAGGCCTTCTATGGCATTTGTCTAAGATCAAAAATACTTCGAAGGGTAGCTCTAAGTAGGGTCGCTAATTATTAAAATTAATTTTCAGAAGCCTCAAATGTGTAAATAACTGCGGAAATTTGTGTTACGAATAAAATTATTACATCAGCCATGCAGAAGCACTTATGTTTTCAGTTCTCATATAGTCCTTAATTGCCTCTACATTTTTGTGGCCAGAATTCCCATGTTTATTATTCGCTTAAATTAACATAAAGCGTTAAATAAAGTTTTAATTAAAACAGTTTGGTGTCCAGAGGTTGAGGCGAACAGACAGAACGTGAAAATTACCTTTCACGTTTTTTGCAGTATTTAATGTTTCTAATCATAAACATTACTGTTTTAGAGTGTAAACGTAAGCGGTTTGTTAACTAAATGCCATGATTGTGTGGGTCAAGTTCATGATTGTTAAAATTAACATGCATACATAAAAACATGAATACATAATCATTCACTTTAAATTTGTGTGGCCCAAATTATTATCCTGTTAATTTTTTCACTCAAATGTATGTGATACAAGGGGAAATTGATAATGTTCACCTTTTTGTGTTAAATTTTCGAATATTTGTTTTATGACCAAGGCGGGAATTGCTTGAGTAACAAATAGTAGTTTTGAATTTAATTTTGACAAAAAAGCACCCCGTTCTAGTGTCGTATATAGTTCTGCACATAATCTAGGTATGACATAAGTGTGACTACTTCCTACAGTTAATATCAATCCTTCAATATAATAATAAAATGATATTAAATAAAAGGTATTGAAATTTAATGATCCGGCTTATGTACTTTTCACTCAACTGGTGTTGTCAAGATTATTCAATCAAACGGATATTAGGTTATCCGTAATTTTCGAACCTGCATGTGCATATCTCAATCCGAACAATTATTATAAATTTTGATCCGATTAGTAACGTTTGCTCCAGATTGCTATAATTAAGACTGGCAGATGCAAATCCTCAAGTCTATTCTTTAATTATGATTAAAAGCGAATATTCGAATTTAAATAATGCAAATATTTGACAGTTGGACGAGACGCACAAGCATTTATTCCTTTAAATTCGAATTTACGGTTCATGATTAGTTTTTTTGGTCTGATTGACACAAAGTTAATAGGACTGTTTAACCGCCTATGGCAGATTTATTTGTTGTTTATGCGTAGATAAACTAACGTATTTGAAATCATGGAAACACTTATTGTATAAAATGTACTAAATATAGTTGTGATGCTGCGACAGAAAGAATGAAGATACTTTAAAATGTCATGAAAAGGATAAATCAGATTTAGAGTGATATCGCTTCATGGTCTGATAGATAAGCTGAGATATATTAAAATAAAAAGCATTTTATTGTTTTGATATGAATCAAAGGCGATCTGTTGGATATTATATCCGTTATATTATGTTTTTTATGGGGTAACATGCAAACAGTTCATTAAAAAAATTAAATCTTTTTCCTTAAACGAAGAATATATTAAATTTGGCTAAAATGATGTCAACATAGTATTATCAATCAGCTAAATGCCTTGACTATTTATTTTTCCCTGTTTTCTCAATACTCTCGGGAAAACAAGAGAGCAAACAAAAATTAATCAGAAATTTTGGCACAAATGTATTCATTAATTTCTGTTCGAAATACGAAATAGTTTCAAAAACGTTTATCACTTATATTGTTTTGGATCAAACCAGATAAACCAATGATTAAACACCACGTTTAAAAATAGTTGTGGTAATAAACGTCAAGAACTGGCCAAATCAATATATAAACATTACAACCTACATAAATGCAGTGATGCATTCATATCAATATATCCTCGTTCAATTTATTTTATATTTGAATTTCCTTTCAAAGGATAAATTCGTTTTTTATCCTTTGTAATACATCTATCTCCTCTTCTTCTCAGCCACATTTCAAAATGTGAATGTGAAGCATATTTTACGAATTTCATGTAATGAAATATGTTTTATTTATGAACCATGTTTAGATAAAAATGTTTGTTTCGAAGTTATTCGCAAAGAAGGGTCCATAGCCAGCACTAGGCAGGCACTACATGTTCACAGAAAATATATGGATAAGTTGCATGCGAATTTGTAAAGGCATCACCTGATGCCAACCTTAATTTGATATCTGTGTTGTCACAACATGAATTTAAAAAATCTATTTATTTTTTGCATCGATTTCTCGGAAAAACTATATCGACCTCACCACCATTAATAGTCTTCAAATAACTAAAAACTGGTTCAAGCCAGGCAGAGACAGAATAATTAAAGCCAACCTTAAATCATGGATTAATCTGTCGGTTTTACTAAAAACAGAAGATCCACTAGATGGCGAAATTGAACAAATTGCATCATATTGAACAGAAACGTCACTCCGAATAAAGACATCAATGCAGGTGTAGCACAAGATCGCGTACTGGGTGCAGTACTCTATTCTGTTTTCTTGAGAACGATATAATGGCCAATTTCGCCAACTGTACTGCAATAATTACGGTTATAGTAAAATGCTATGAAGAAGCTGCTATAAAGCGTCAAATATCTATTAAACGGATAAACAGCTTGACTAAGAGATGGTACATCAGGCTGAATGAGGATAAATCAATTTATATTAATTTTATAACTAAAGACGATAAGCACCTATCTGTCATACTAAAAGATGCTCATATTTCTAACCTCAAAAAGTATCTAAATATAACATTTGATGCTATATCAACCCTAAGTTAGACTAGTGAGCACGATCTTAGTTTCTAGTTTCTAGTAAGCATAGTTAGCTTGGGTGAAAAGAATATTCGGTAGCACATACATGCTGCTTGTACCTAAATAAATAATTTACTGATAATTTGATGTATTTGCTATATCAACCTAAATTTAATACTGAAATTGATCCCACCAATTTTATTATTACCAATTAAATCAATAATTTAAAGTTTCTCTGTCATTCTAAGAATTTTGTTCATCTGAATGATATATTAAATTTTGCAAAAAGCGTTTAAAAATTCATGCACGAACTGCAATCAAAACTGATATAATGTAGTTTATGGAGTACACTGGAAAAATAAATCCTATTAAGTTTTTCTACATTTGCCAGAAACTATATTTTAAACATAAAATGTTATGTCAAGCATTTCGTTAAATTTGATGGTTTTGTAGTTATAAGGGTTTTAACATTGAAAATGTTTCTGTTACCCTAGTATATATAGGGCCTCAAATCGTGAAAAAGTGCATGCTACATTTGTCACGCATGACGTCATACTCGTGAGAGATAGTGTTAGTTTGTTTATTTAAACTTAAATTTGATTATTATACGTATCGGAATCGGTTCAAATGACTAAACTAAATAAGAACTAAATGAAACTAACCGAAAGTTTAATAGAACGACTAACCAAGAGCACCAAAACGGGCTAAAACGCATCAAAACGGGTTAAAAATATTGAAGTAAGTTAAAACTAACCCAAATTAACCGGATTTTGGTGACTAACCAAATCCAATCAAAAACACTAAAATTGCTTATAAGGTACCGGAGCCGGTTTAAACGACTAAAAAATACTAAAACCAACTGAATTTTACCGAAAGTTCATTGAACGACAAACCAACCAAAAGTAGCAAAAAACACCAAAACGATCTAAAAGGTATCGAGTTAATGAGCACAAATGAACCGAATTTTGATGACTAATAAAATTAAACAAAAACATTAAACTTGCTTATAGCGTATCGGAACCGATTCAAATGATTAAAATAAATTGGAACTAACTGAAAGTAACCGAAAGATGATTTAATGACTAACAAAAACTAACCAAAAGTAACTAAGAGCACCAAAATGGGCTAAAACATATCAAAATAAATTTAAAATATTGAAGTAAATTACAACTAACCCAGATTAACCGAATTTTGGCGACTAACCAAAACTAATCAAAAACATTAACATTGAACGTACCTGAACCGGTTCAAATGACTAAAATATATTAGAGCTAACTGAATTTTACTGAAAGTTGATTGAACGACTAACCAAAACTATCCAATAGTAACTAAAATCATCAAAACGGGCTAAAGCGCATCGAAATAGATTTAAAGTATTAAACTAAGTTAAAACTAATTCAAATTAACCGAATTTAGGTGACTAACCAAAAATATACAAAAACACTAAAATTGATAACGTACAAAACTGGGTGGTTCAAATGATTAAAATAAATTAAATCTAACTGAAATTAACCGAAAGTTGATTGAAAACCTAGCAAAAATTACCAAAGGCGCCAAAAAGGGCTATAACATTATCTGAACTGATTAAAAATAGTAACATAGGTAAAGTTAACCAAAAACATTAAAATTGGTTATAACCCTCAGCTATATAGTCTAAGGTTAAAACGGATCGGGGCCGGTTAAATTGACTTAAATAAATTAAAAGTAACTAAACATAACACAAAGCTGATCGAATGTTTAACTAAAAGTACCTGGAGAACCAAAAACACCAAAAAGGGCTAAATCGTATAGGAACAGATTAAGAATATTAAAATAAAATTTATTATATCGTGTCGAAATACCTTTATATGACTCAAATAAATTGGAACTTACTGAAAGTAACCGAAAATTGATTGAATAACTAACCAAAAGTAACTAATAGCACCATAACGGACTAAAATGTTTCGAAATAGATAAATAATCTTGAAGTAAGTTAACTCAACTAATTCAATTTAAACTTATTTTGGTGACTAACCAAAAATAACTAAAAACACTAAAATCGGTTACAACGTATCGGAACCTGTTCAAATGATTAAAACGACGACTAACCGAAAGTAACCAAAGCACTAAAATGGGCTAAAACATATCGGAACAGATTAAAAATATTTAGGTTGAAATGAACTTAAATTAACCGAATTCTGACGACTAACTAAAATTAACCAAAAACATTAAAATTGAATATGATGTATCGAAACAGGTTCAAATTACTAAAATAATGTGAACCTAACTAAAGCTAACCGAAAGTTGATTGAATGACTAACCAAAAGTAATCACAAGAAACTAAAAGCACCAAAACGGGCTAAAAAGTATCGGAATAGGTTGCAAAAATTAAAGTAAGTTAAAACTAATCAAAACGAACCAGATTTTTGCGACTAACCAAAACTAACCAAAAAGATTAAATTTGATTATAACGTAGCGGAGTCGGTTCAAATGACTAAAATAAATTAGAACTAACTGAAACTAACGGAAAGTTGATAGAACGACTAACCAAAAGTCAGTAAAAATTACAGTAACGTCATGGCTAATTATATATCCATCGATTTTTCTATTTAAAAATGAAGGGTAATTTTATAGGTCTTCACATGTGCACCTTTTTTGTTTATTTTTATTTTATTTGTGATAGTGTTTAATATTATTGTTAAAAATGCATTTTTTTAAATTATATATATTATAAACAATCGTGTTTGTATTTTTACTTTTTTATACTCTGCTTGTAGAAACTATTTGAATTTCAACATTAATCACACTTTTTCGTTTTTATTCATCATTTTCAATGTCCCCCCAGTTAAATCTTGGCGAAGGACTGTGATTTTTTTTTTATTAAAAAACTGTTTTTACTCTTTCTGTCTCAATACATTTTTGGTAAAAAATTATTAATATTAAGCCCGCACGCCAATCATATATGTAAATTTCTTCGTACGTCAAATATTCTATTTTTCTAATATATTATTACCACCTAAATCTGAAAAATATCATATTATTAATAACTGAGAATTAATGATGGATTTGTTAAAAAAGGTAGACACTGAAAGTGTGGCAAACTTATTTGGAACAGCGACGTTTGAGGAGTGAAGAGAGGAAAAACGGCTTGCAGCCAATCGTCTTGATGCACTTTGTCACGAGGACGAGGGGAACTAGACGCACCTGTTGCCGGATGTATCGGGCAAATAGATATAAATGTCGCAAATTTAGTTAAATTGATAATGTGTAAAATAAATTATGAATTAAAGTTGAAGTAATAGTGAAGTTCCAGTTTGGATATAACTTTTTATTTTCAATGAATATATTAAATTATGTGTTTATCTAAATAATACGTATAAATATTAATTCTCAAAAAATATTAAAGTTACTCGACAACATCGCCAATTTTTTGTCCGCATTCTTTCCGCTGTTCCAGTTATACTTGCCACACTTTATAGCCTCACATGCTTTCAATACAAGTGATCTGGCGGAGTAATACTTACTCATTTCCAAATTATTTAGATTTAATTAACTAGAATTTTATTGCACTTAAGGAGTCTGTTCATCTACTTATTCACCAGGTTTAGACTCGTCTGAATATTTTTAGTTCGAACTCCATAAAAAAAGTTAACGCTGAGCCAGTTATCGCCAAAGATAGAATAGCATTTCTCTCTCTAAATGCTGTATCCGTAATCACTCCAAAAGGTCCTATAGATGTGGTTAGCAGAATGAAAGCGTATTTGCACATATTTTGGAATATTCAAGTTAAAAAATATACTAATTATTTCATATTAAACTTTTTGCTTCGTAAGGGCCATAAATAAATATGGGTTTGCATTATTCTGCTCTAATGTTCAAATTTCAAATGAGTTGTGTGTACCAATATGTAGTTAAATTAATTTATGCCATAATGTATGAATTTCTGTACAATTGCCACAGCTAATAATCACTTAAAAACATTTACGAAAAAAATTTGGAGTATTCTCCACCCCCTGTATTTCGCTGGTAAGAAGACTGGAATATGTGTTATGCTTCTTTATATCCTTTAAATATGGAGTCTCTTTTCGAAATGCCCTAGTATTATTTTCAGTCTGTATCCAATATAAAACTATTTATTTATCACTATCTCCTTTATCTTGACGTACAAATTATAACGTAGGAACTCTCTAATCACAAACCCGGTACTAAGAAACAAGGAATTTTAAACAAATTTTTTTATCTTCGATAAAAAATTGTTTTTATTAAGTTCACGTTTTGAGTCAACGGTTTTGCGGATAAAGCGACTATGAGCATACCAGACACCTATTTTAAAATCTCAGGTTATTTTTAAAATTATAGTTATCAGGACGTCAATGGCTAATATATGTTTACCATTTGAAAAAACAATGTATGCAATTATCGTACGTCCGTTGTAATCCGTTATAATCCTGTCTGTGAGTTTGTTAACTATCTGTAAATTGTGTTATACAAAGTATTTTGTATCTATTTTTTGTGTCAACTGGACCCGCAAAAGCGTAGGTGAGTTATTAAAGATTATTAGCTTAATGCAATTTAATTTTTGCAAGATAGATAAAACTTGGAAATACGCAACAGAATAAGCTTGCTCTGGTATTGATCGTTTAGCAACAACTTTGCATGGTTTTACCCTGCTTAAAAAAACCCAGGGCGCTAAGTTTCAGAAAAATTAGACATCAGCTACAAGCTATATTTCCTCAGACTCCATTTATAATTTCATAGACTTCTAATTTTATATATGCTTGACCGTAAACTAAAACATGCAAATGCATGTACCTATCTGATATTGTGTATTTTATTAATTCACAGACATTCATATCAAAACATTCGGGGGACTAATTTTCGTTAAGTTATCTTCTGTAAAAAAATAGGTTAATTCCGTAAGCTAATCAAAGCATCACAGTACGACTTTTACCATTTTTTCATGCGAAAATGTCCCCCTTAACGAGAAAATTCCATATTTAGCAGTTTATTTTAACCGAAATCTCCTACTTCGAAAATTAAGGCGTACGTGAATGTCAAGTCAGTGTTAATTCATCTTTGTGACAATGCGCCGATCAAGGAAGAAAATTCCATAATTTAATTTGGCCGCAATCGCCTACAAAAATATAGATTCAATTAAATTAGTTTCAACAAGCATAAAACTGCAATTTTAGGGAATATTTCATTGCCAAATTAGCCGAAATCTTTTATTTCAAAAATAAATAAATTCGTAATGTGGATGGTTTTGCTGCGTTGCTTAAATTAATACGATAATGGATCAATTTGGGCGGCTTCGTGTCAACTTGCATTAGTGGAGCTGAATTGTACTGAAAAAAAAATACTAGGCGACGTTGCTTAATTTAATAAATATGACGGCTGACGGGTAAATAGTTTGGATTGGATTTTGAAATTCCTACTCAATATGTTCAGATATTCATTATTTCTGAAAACGAATCCGGTTAAACTGATGTTTAAAAAATAGATTTTTCCCTTATGGAAATACCAATATAAAGTTTTTTTTTCGTAGTAGGTATTAGATATCGTCTAAAGTAAAGTAGGGATTGCTGATTCCGTTTCGTAAAAAAAATATTATATTTTTATACTCAAGTGAGTTAGACGGTTAAACCTTTTTTGATTTCGACTACACGAAATTTGGCCCTACTCAACCTCTCATACTATGTTCCTCAGCGACGGACGGGCAAAAGTTCCCTACATACCGGATATTTTTTTAAGTTCTCCAGTAATTTGGAGATTTGTTACGCAATCCATGGAAAATTAAAAAATAAAACAACATGAAGTTTCAGAAATTAGAGAAGTTATAAGGCCGCTGTTTTTTTCCAATGCCATTTCCAATTTATGTGCCGGTAGACTTAAAAATGCTCATGTTAATATAGGTATAGTTCCATTAGTGCCTTATAATAGAAAAATTTAATTAATTTTGTTTTAAGTCACACTGGTCTTTCAAGATAGGTCGAAATTTTGCACAAAATACTTGAGTTTAGGCATAGAGTATACTTTACGAAATATGCTTAGAATTTTCCCCATACAGGGTATTTTATTTAAATTCGTAAAGCTTTAGGCACGGAGACGTTCCCCCAGAAATTGTATATTTTTATATTTTATAAACCTAATTTGCCCTGTATAGGTAAATAATCGGCCGTTTGCACATGTTGTATAATTTTGTCAGCTTTATTAAATTTGATTAGATGTTCTTTTTTATTTAACTAATTTTAATTTACCCTGGTCAGGAGAAAAATAGTGCATAACTCAGTAATTTAGTTTACATGAGTGAAGATGTGTCAAAAACAATTGATATATTTTCGCGAGCGCGAATTATATTTTATAAGAAAATTTTTATATATATTCATTCACCACTCATCATTGTATAAATGAATTCCTAACTGCAGAAAGGGGACATGTCATGTCACATAATATTTAGGAAAAGAAAAAAACTTCTTATTTTGGTACTTAATGAAAATTCTTTTAATAATTTTTTGTGCACCGTATTCTGTCGGGTATACATTTTAAAAGCGAAGAATTGCTGTTGCTCTTTTACTTTGCGTGACTGCCAAAACGAGGGATGGACATGTACCCTTTCTGCAGTACATGATGTGAAGAATCTAATAATTTAAACTTTTTTATTTAAATCGTTTTTAACCAACCATTAAAAAGATAAAGTAAATACGCATTTTTTACATCACATTCCTTCCTGATGTTATGTGGCAGAAAGACCAACTTCTAACGTGGAGGATTGTGAGGACCTTCTTGAATTTTTTTGGCTAGTGGTTTCTACTTTTACCTCGAATATGCAATGTCATTACAGGGTACGACTCGATGTCGTTACGTATGTTTACAAGAACTTATACTTTTATGGCCTTTTTTGAGAAATCGAACCTAAGTCCAAATGCCTTTGCAAATGCAAATCTTGTTGATCATTACTTTCCAAATTATAAAATGATTGAAGCATGCTTTGTTTTCGTCCCTAGTGAAACCTCTTAAATATTTCTTGTGGCAACTAAAACAGAAACACTATTACCTGCAGGCGACTTTAGGCAAAAACTGCTATAAATAACTTGCGATTCATCACCAGCCATCACTTCTGTAGGAGTAGCATTATTTCCAGAATAACTTAGAAGTTAGAAGAACGGTTATGCCATGAGTTCCGTTTTTGCGGTTAACGAAGCGTTAACCCCATTAAAAGAAAAATGTCCCATTTTCGATGATATTACGTGATATCTCACTTACGAAAAAATATAGAAAGTTGCAGTTTTCACAATACTGTGCTACTTTTTTGTAAAAATAACGATGGTATAAATAACGCTTCGTTTCTGAGGTACAGGGCGAAATTGAAAAAATACATTTTGGGACCCCCTCGTATCTCTATTATCCTTTAACATAATACCGCAAAGCTAAAACTTGCTCTTATACAGTTTTTTACGTAGAATTCAGTGGTGTAGTCAGATTTTTGTTGTAAGCTGTAAATGTTTAGCTATAAATCAAATTTGTATTTTTTACAGAACACCCTTTATATTCTTCTTTCGTTTGATTGGAAATTTTATAAGATTTACAAAAATATATAATATATGATATGTATTTTAAATATAAAACCTAAAATTCATAATTTCACAAAATGTGCCTCTATACGACACTCTTGCTGAATATAGTATATGCATTGTCTTTTAAATAATGGTATAAGTATTAGTAGGCAGTTGCAAGATTTATATTTTCTGTGTAATATTGTATTTTTTATGATAGCTGAAAATTTAAATTACCAATACTTTGAAAAATATGACATGCTTTATACAAAGTGATGAAAACTTCCGTGAATTTTCTCAGCTATATTTTATAGATTTGTTTGAATACTTATTTACCTTTTGATTTATTTGGGTTTATTATATTTATCATTTTAATTTATAGATATCCAGAAAGAAGGCAACCGGTCTTTTAATGTTTTCCGAAAACAAAAATAGAACATGGAACGTTTAATTATAATTTAAAATGATATTTAAATAAAAAATAAACCCAAATAAGTCAAAAGGTAAATAAATATTCAAACACACCTATTTAAATATAGCTCAGAAGCTTTACGGGAGTTTTAATTGCTCTGTATAAAGCAGACTAACATCTGATATTTTCAAAATATTGATAATTTTCATTTTCACTCAACACAGAAAATATAAATTTTTCAACTGACAGGTTTTGCCAGAAAAGGATTAAATGAAGAGTAAAGGCTGTGTGCATGTACGAAACATAGTAATGAAACAATCTTTGTATATCACGCAAAATTTAATCCAAAGGAACTTCTATAAAGAGCGTAACAGAGCGCTTTCGGCCGTAGCCATCATCAGTGATACCTGAAAAGTAAGTAAAAGAACCCCTGTCAGTGGAGAGTCAAAGAATGCTGTCGAGTTGAGGCAATGGCTGTTTGTGGTAAATATTATGATGAGATGAACACTGTTACGTTCGGTTACAAATTTGTTGAATTTTTTTATTTAGATTTTTTTTAAAAAGGGTAACTAAAGTTATTAAAATTAACAATGATGATTTTTTAATTCATTTTTTGTGCGAAAAAAATAAGAAAAATTGTGGACTTCTTTTACTTACTTGTCAGTGGAAAAAGGACATATCCATGGAGACAAACAAACAACACAAATTGACAATGGTCACAATGAAATTCCACAAATCGTACGTCACATTTTTGAGAAAAATTTTAGATTAAAATCCTTAAATAAACAAAATTAAAATAAAAGCATGGTACCTAGACCCACGCTTTTGGGTGACACATCAAATGTGTCGCTGTTGGCAGTCTTGCCAAGCAGACGGATGACGCTTATACGCCAAAAAACGGTGGAAATTTTTAATTTTAAGAGTTTTAAAGAAGACAACTATTAAGTTGGGAGATAAAATAAAATAAAGTTACTGTAATGGTCTGTAGTTAACCTAAAGTACAAAAAAGAGTTGCTACTATGCTAGATGAGACTAACCAAATGCCATTACATGTATTGAGTGACCCAATCTGCAAATGAATAGTTGAAAATTCAGTTGCCTGCTGTTAAGTGGTGGCTTGAAAATTGTTTTGAAAGGAATAAAGTACTTAATCAAGTGAAAATAGAGGACTAACTTAAAGATGAGATTAGCCTAAGCTAAATTGACTCGACGGATAGAAAAGAAAAGAAGGAGATGACATTAACCTGAGCTAACTCAACTCGATAGGATAGAGGAAGAAGAGAAAGAAAGATTACCTTAGCCTGGGCTAACTCAACCCAAACAAATAAAAAACTAAATTTAATTAAATTACATTACTGTAGTAAAAATTGGAGAAATTATATAATATTGAAAATACTTGATCAAGCGACCTTCCTCACCTCCAAATGCATGGGCGAAAGGTGAATCGAGAAGCCTTGTGTGTAATGGAATGTAAGACCTGTTGAGGTTGACCTGAGGCAATGGCTATTTGTATGCAACTCGTTGTGTATCTCGTTGTCCTTCATGAAGTCCAGCCTATTGAAATTTTTTGAAGAAATGTTATGCAAGACCTTTGAATCGGAATGAGGACTGAAGTTGTGGTTATGATTTCGCAAATGTTCCCCGAAAGCAGAGTTGTCTCTGTTCAAATGTTCATTGATACGAACCTTTAAAGGTCTATATGTTTACCAATGTAGGTGCACTCGCAAGAATTGCACGACAGCTTATTTATACCACTTTTTGAGAGAGTATCCATTTTATCTTGCGTGTTACTTAAAAGGTTTGTGATTGATTTCTGTTTTTAAATGACAAATGATAAAATCTTTCTGTTCCTTTCTAAGTCAAAAAACGAATGGAGAAGGATTTTTTGGATGAATTATCTACTAAGCTGTGAGAAAGTTCTTCTCTAAGTTTTTTGAGGTATTTTGTATTGATTAAAGTATCAACAAGACTAGGATCAAAATAGTTGTTGAAAGCTATTTGTTTTATTATATTTACTTCTTTCTTGTATTCGACAGTAGGCAAAGGTATATTAAGTAACATATTGACATAGCAATGAAAAGCTGCCATCTTATGTTGCCACGGGTGGTGGGACAAGTAAGATATAGTATGCTCCGTTTGAGTAGGTTTCCTATAGATCGAAAACTCATGACTGTCCAACGTTCTACAAACAGTGAAGTACAAAAAAGTTTTTTATTGTTTCAAGTTCGATTGTAAAATTGATGTTCGGGTGGATGATATTTAGCTTGTCTAAAAGAGCGTTGGGCCCCTGAGCATTGCAGTTAAGGAATCAAAGACAGTCATCCACATAACGGAACCAATAAAGGATCTCTCAATTTGCGGGAGTGACTATATGACTGTTTTCAATATTGTTCATAAAAAAATCTGCTAAAAAAGAAGAAAGACAGCTACCCGTTGCCAAGCCATCAGGTTGTTAATAATATTTGTTGTTAAATTGAAAAAAGTCTTGAGACAAACAAAGGTTTAGAAACAACAATAAATTAATTTTCTGTTGATCATTGATATTACAAGAAGTAAGAATATCACCAACAAGTTGTACTGCCTCTGTTTTTGGCACTGTAGTAAAAAGGTTAAATACATCAAAAGAAACCATAATGTAATTATGCGAAAGTTGTAAATTCTTTAGTTTATTGATTAAGAAATGGAATTATTTACCGAATATGTAGCACGAAAAATAAAATAGGTACTCCCTCAAAAAGTGGCCTAGGTATATAAGCTGTCGTGCAATTCATGCGAGTGCACCTACATCGGTAGAACATATAGACCTTTAAAGGTTCGTATCGTAACAGAAGCAACTCTGCTTTCGCAGAACATTTGCGGAATTCTAACCACAACTTTAGTCCTCATTCCGATTCAAAGATCCTGCACAACATCTCATCAAAAAACCTCAACAGGTTAGATTTCATGGAGGATATCGAGATCCACAGCGAGCTGGGTACAAATAGCTATTGCCTCAACATTCAGATTAATCTCAATAGGTCTTACATTCCATTGCACAGAAGGCTTCTCGATTGAATTTACTTTTCGCCCATACATTTGGAGGGGAGGAAGGTTGCTTGATCAAGCATTTTCAATTTAAAATAATATCTCCAATTTTTACTACAGTAATGTAATTTAATTTTTTATTTCTTTGAGTTGTGTTAGCTCAGGCTAAGGTCATCTTTCTGTCTCTTCTTCCTCTACCCTATCGAGTTGAGTTAGCTTAGGCTAATTTCATCTACTTCCTTCCTTTTCTATCTTTTCAAGTTGAGTTAGCTTAGTCTAATTTCATCCCTTAAGTTAGTCATCTATGAGTTAAGTTAGCTCAGGTTAATATCGCCTCCCTTCTTTTCTTTTCTATCCGACGAGTTGAGTTAGCTTAGGCTAATCTCATATCTAAGTTAGTCCTCTATTTTCACTTGGTTAAGTACTTTCTTCATTCCAAAACAATTTTCAAGCCACTACTTAAGAAGTCAACTGAATTTTCTAGTATTCATTTGCAGATTAGGTCACTCAATACATAATATGGAATTTGGTTAGTCTCATCTAGCAAAATAGTTTTTTTTGTACTTTAGGTTAACTACAGACCATTACAGTAACTTTATTTAATTTTATCTCCCAACTTAATACTACTTGTCTTCTTTAAAACCCTTAAATTTCAAAATTGCCGCCGTTTTTTTGGCGTATAAGCGACATCAGTCTGCTTATCAAGACTATCAACAGCGACACATTTGATGTGTCGCCCAAAAGCGTGGGTCTAGGTCCCATGCTTTCATTTTAATTTTGTTTAGATAAGGATTTTAATCTAAATTATGTGAACGTTTTTCCCAAAAATGTGACGTACGACTTGTGGAATTTGATTGTGACCATGGTAGATTTGTGTTGTTTGTATCCATGGATATATCCTTTTTCCACTGGTAAGTAAGTAAAAGATGTCCACCATTTTCCTTCTTTTTTCGCACAAAAAATTAATAAAAATACCATCATTTTTAATTAATAACTTTAATTACCCTTTTTAAAAAATTCTAAACAAAAAAATCCAACAAATTTACAACCGAACGTAACAGTGTTCATCTCATCATATTATTTACCAAAAATAGCCATTGCCTCAACTCGACAGCATTCTTAGACTCTCCTCTGACAGGGGGTTCTTTTACTTACTTTTCAGGTAACACTGATGATGGCTACGGCCGAAAGCGCTCTGTTACGCTCTTTATAGAAGTCTCTTTGGATTAAATTTAGCATGATATACAAAGATTTTCTCATTACTAGAAAATTATTATTCCATTGTTCTAATAATCGCTGCATACTAAAATACTTGTAATATAAATACAAATTAAAATGATAAATAAAATACACAGATAAGTCAAAAGGTAAATATATATTCAGACAAACCTATTGAAATATCGCTGAGAAGCTTCACGGGATATTTCATTGCTTTGGGTAAAGCAGACTAATCTATCATATTGATAATTTTAATTTTCAGCCATCATAAAAAATCCAATATTACACGGAAAATATAAATATTGCATATGTTAAAAGATAACGGAGATACGAGGGGGTCCCAAAATGCATATTTTTCAGTTTCGCCCTGTATCTCAGTAATGAAGTGTGCTATGAAGATTTTGTTTTTGCCAACGTTCTTTTCACAAAAATGTAGCAAAGTATTGCAAAAACAGTAACTCTCT
>MU182691.1:201127-231938 GCA_016904865.1 Pissodes strobi
TTTTTTTTATTTTGGGTTAGTTTTGGTTAGCACTTGGTTAGTTTCTGTTTGTTGAGCCCCCGTAGCGAGCGAAGCGAGCGGAGGGCCATGCATGAAGTGTTAAAATAATTGAAGACTTATTTGTTGATTCTATGTAACAGTTACGACATCTGACTAAATGCTATCGTGCACGTCACATATGAAGAAACGATCGGCATTGCCGAATGGACATCTTGCCTGTTACATGCGAATATGCTCCCAGGACATCTGTTCCCCAAACTAACTATTCAAGAACCGTGTCAATCAACATCTTCGCACACACACCGCTCGTCGAGCAATATAGGATGTGCTACTGCCATAAAAAAATCATTCACCTAAATAAAAAAAGTAGAGACACTCATAGCACAGCTTATTCACTACCAGCTAGTCAACTCTATCGAAATCGGAAAGTTGGAGTGTCGGGCACGGCGCCCTGAGCGGTTCAGCCACAGTTGAATTTAAAATGAATTTTCGCTTCAAAATACATGACAAATTCGTCCGAAGCCTCGGCTATCGCCCTGAAAGGTTCGGAAATTTCGGATTTTTATACAATTGTGCGTTTTAAAATAGTTTTTAAACGGATTTTAGACGATACAATGGTTATTTATGCAACAAGTGTGTAAAGTGAACCTTTTTTTATGAATGGGAACTTTGATAAAAAAATTTAATTGAAATTGAACAAAAAAAGGGTACTTTACACATGAGTAGCATACAAAATTTTTTCCACTACCGAAAAATATATGAAAAAACAAAAATATTATTAAATTACTTTACGCACTAGTGCGTAAAATTAATTATTTTACACACTAGTGCGTAAAATATATTATTTTACGCATTGTCCTAAATGTCAAAAAATATGTCAGATTTACTTTACGCACTAGTGCGTAAAATAACTTATTTTACGCACTGCACATTAAAAAAGCCCATTTTACGAATCTTAGAGAGTGCGTAAAGTGAGTACTTTACGCACGGTAGTAGAAAAAGCATATTTTAAATCAAACGAACTGTCAAAAGTATTATTCAGATGCCCAGGCGTTTTAAACAATATTAAGTCATGACCCTCTTCTAAAATTTGCAAAACTTGTTTATTGACTTTCCCAAATCAAAGGATGCCGTCGCAAGATGACTAGCTGGTAGTGAATAAGCTGCGCTTATAGCGCACCATTTTTCTAATGAATTTTGCTAACGAAACTACAGTAAACGTCTGGCAACAGTGTGCCTTTTTAAAAATCCTTGTTTTGGCTATTGTGACAGTTGACAGTAAAAAGAAGGATGGATATTTACAAGTAAAATTTAATTTTGTTTAATGGGGCTATGGCTATGAGTCGCTTTAAATTAGGACCGGAACAAAACGGAGGTCTCTCGTTCGGCGCAAATGTATCCTAGTTAATATTTTCACCCGACAATTTATTTTCAGATGTGTTTTGTCTATATTTCTAGGGCTTTTGTGAAGTGGTGCTGAAAATTTGTGTCAAAACTCGAACTTTGAGGGCATTTTTTCGGTTCAAATGTAGCGGATCTTCCGACTTTTTTGGCTTAAACTACTATATAGGACACCCCCTTTCTAGTGAAAAAAGAGAATTTGAAAAATCGACAAAACCTATATATCACCAGACCCTACAAACCAAATAATATAAATAACCACACAGTTCGGCATCGGCAATTTCCACGCCAATGGCTAAAGCAACTCACTGCCGAAATTTTAAAATATGTAAAAAAAATTAGGTGTTTGTCTAGGGTCAAAGTGTATTAAATATATCCTGCGGCCAATCACGAAAGTGCCTCCCCGCTAAAAATCAAGTAAACGTCGCACTGTTGCCTATTGTCGCGTATTTTAAATAGCTTGAAGGCGAATGAAATATAAACATTATAAATATTATAGTATACTTATTCCATATTCCGTATTTCCCTGTGTAAATAAAATAGTAAATAATATAAGACACTAGTATTAAGGAAAATAACAAAATTAAGTATTCAAGTAGGAAATATAAATATTTAATTCACTATAGGAAACTAGACAGAAAATAAATTAGGATTAGTGGGAAAAAAATGTGGCAGCATCTAAATATGCGAGGACATTTTTTGCCCGCATTCTTTCCGTACAGGTTCTTTCATTTGGCAAACAGTAAAAGGAAATATATACGTTAACATATAGGGTGCCCCAAAAAAAAAATACCAAAAGGATTTAGTGCGTTAGGTTTTTACCTAATTTGTTCTGGTTTCGAGAGAATAAAATCAAGCTATTCCAATACAATATGTTGGTGATAAAAAGGAATGAGCTACTTCTATTAAGGTCTATCTATTCGGGTTCGGTTTAATCATAAATATGACCCGATTCAAATCTATTTTAGGTTGACAGGGCCGTTCTTAGGGGTGTGCAGGTTGTGCAGGCACGAAGGTGGCGAAACTTAAGGGCGGCCACAGGCTGCCGGTAAAGAGTAAAATACATTTACGTTTTGAATATAAAAATATGTAAAACTACATTTCAAAGAAATTTCACAGAAGCCAAGCTTAATGCAGACAATTTGTATTTAAGCTGCAATATAATAAATATGAATATATTATATATTTTGGGCTGTCGAATTCACAAAAAACACCGCGTGTTCGCCGAGCCGCGCCGGCTCTACTTTCGTCAAAGGAAAGGAAAATTTGCAAGCATATAGGGCGGCCCCGACTTTGGATTTTCTTAAGCAACTTTTTAACCTTTTCAGTGGACTAATTCATTACATGTAAAATAGCAAAAGCGGAATAAACTGTAATCAGAGAAGAATTAGTTATTTTGATGTTTTTCTACGATTGTGTGATTAAA
The DNA here is from genome assembly GCA_016904865.1 of Pissodes strobi. Classification (NCBI taxonomy): domain Eukaryota; kingdom Metazoa; phylum Arthropoda; class Insecta; order Coleoptera; family Curculionidae; genus Pissodes; species Pissodes strobi. The sequence continues at coordinate 203,955 of MU182691.1, forward strand.
ACATTATTTTCTTTGTTGAAAGATAAAAGGGTAATATTTTGTAATACATTTAATAACCATATAATTTAATACACTTTAAAAATGCGTCTCTTAGAAGTCATAGATCGAAGATGAAAGATAAATTTGAAAACGAAAATAGTTGGATTAGGAGGTATCGTATAAGAAACGTTCTAATACGGATAATTTTTCGTTTAATTTATATATATGTATTATTAATTTTGATTTTAAATTTTTTTCGCCAACGTCGTCACCAAGTATTTTTCACACTCAGTTGTACGTTTTCAAATATTTTTAACTCTGCCAGTAAAAGTGACATCTGGAAAGCGATTAATCAAATATAATAAAAAAATACCTGAGTTCTATCATGCCACATAGCTCAAAAACTTTGGTATAATAGCAACTGAAAAAAATGTCTGTAAAAGTTTAGGTCACTTGCAACTTATTGACGATACGCAACAATAAAAAGCAGAAATATTTATGCAGTAAAAGACAAGTTTGGATTTTTTTCGTATTGCAACTTGTTTCATGCTTAGATAAAATGCACAGGTTTTTTCCGTGTTTTCTTTTTCGTTTATTTTACTTTTATATTTTTATTAGTATTAAGTTTTTATTTAATTGCATATTTTTTATTAGAATTATTAAGGTTTATATTTTGTTTCAAGGATGTTACTATAATTTATATATAATAGTTTTGTAAAAAAAATATAGGGGCGGCATTTTTAGGCTTGCACAAAGGCGGCAGAGGTACTAAGAACGGCCCTGTAGGTTGATGAGAGCAAGCAACATAATACGCATCATATGCAGAAAATTAATTATACAAAAAGTGAACTTCGGACAAACTCATTCGCAATATACAAAAAAAATGTTGTGGTAATTGATAACGCCTCATACGATAAGAAACAACTGGGAAAATCGCCAATATCTTTGACAAGGAAAGCGAAAATGCAAGACTGATTACGGATTAGCGGTATACCTTTTGATGTTAAAACTACAACTTTACTCTACTTTAATAAAAATCCTTAAACCAAGGCACAAAAGATATGAAATACACAAACTCTATATCATCCAGATCTAAATGACATTTAGTTGGTGAAATTCAGGTGAAATAAAAGAGTATGTCGCTAGAATAAACGAGATTTTTAATTTTAACCATATCATTGAATACTGTGATGACTTCTTTAAAGAAATTTCAGCAGACAAATGGAAATAATGATTAACCTTGGTATTCACAGTGTAGAGTCACAGTCCCATTGAAGTTGGCTGTGGTAGAGTATTGTAAAGAAGCAACAATGGTAATAAAAATCTTCGTATAGTACTTATAAGTAATTAAGTACCATCAATTTTGCGGACAGTTTCCAGATTAATTTTCTCGATTTCGATCCCTTCCTGTGCTTGGTTCGCGCCTTTGTAATATATATAAATATATTATAAAAATTTGGAACGATTTAACCAGATCTAAGCTTAAATGCATTGAACATTAGGTATACCCATTTTAAAAACATTCTGTACAACAAATTCCAGATATATCTGACTTAGAGCTTGCTTATTTTTTTCTCAGGAATACAATATTAACCAATGATACTATGAGACATGTTCATAATTGCTTACCTTGCTACAATACAGTCAAAAAGTCATCATTTCTTCATTAACTGGGTTATGAAATTAAACACCCTTCTCCACGATGTTAGACAAACCAGATTGTTTCATATAGGTATAAAAGCAGTTGTTAATTTTTAACTTCCACTGTATTATCCATATGTCAAGTAATAATTTAAATAAACCTTATTAAATCTTTAGTTGATTATGGTTAATCGATTAATTCTATTAAAATCATAAATCCGTAATATTTCACCACCCTTCATAATACTTAATAATACCAATAATAAAAAATGCTCAAAAGCGTCTCAGCGTAGTTGGACTGTAAAAATAAAATCCTTTTTAACTTTTTAATTCGATCATTTTACATCAAACAGCGGAGATAAAATCATCTTAGCAATATGTTGCCTTATACCATCCTGTATTTATATGACTCTGACAACTTATTGTTTCTTTAAATTTTATTCAATGCACACAATGTGCAATAAGTAGATAGGCCCCTTTTAAAGATCTGGCAGAAATTTCAATTATGGAAATTTAAAGTTGGCGAAAATTTGGGGTGTCTCCCTTCATGTTAACACCGGCTTAATTAGTATTATATTTTGGTGTAAAGAGCTTATTGCATAATGATTATATAATAGTGTTTTAATATTTGAGAGACATATATGAATAGGAGCGGGCAGAAATTTTTGGGAGCTGCAATATTGCAACTTTTTTGTAATACCAAAATAATTATTTTTGTGGCTCTATAGCGAATGCCTCAGATCCAGTGCAGCATTTCTCGATCTTTGTAGTTCTTTTGACCTTAATATCGTGCTAATATTTCAGCATGTGATTCCTCAGGACATTTTATGAAGAAACGTTCTTAAGACCGTATGTCAGTAATGGCTTAAATATTTTACTGTAGGGTGTTGATATTTATTTTAAATCTTTATTTTTTAATAACTCCGAGAGTACTTTAGATACTATTTCCAATTGTGGATATAAAACCACATATTTAAATGAGATATTGTGATATCTATTACAGAAAAACTGATACGCTACTGACATTTTTCCATGTGGACATTTTCTCCAGTTAGCCTGGTTAATTCTGCACTGTCTCTCGCGCACTAATATTTGAGGATTTGAATCCTAAGGCCATTTTATTAACAAAACTCCATATTAGGATACAATGGTTACAAAAATAATTTTTACTAACATGTATATTGAACAGTGGCGGCTCATGTTTTTTTTTCATAAAGAGAACAAAAGAAAAATAAAAAACTTACCATTTGGTAAGTATAAGATAAAGTCGATTCGTCTTACTTTTAAATAAATGGTAATTTCTAAATTTATTTTTCTTATTTTTTACATCCCTCTGAAAAGAGGCACAAGCTACGACTGATTATTATTAATGTTAATAAAAATTAATAAACTTAAACCGTTGCATGTTCATATCAACTTTTGGTCATAAAATGACCTGGGGAATCACACCTTCAAATATTAACATGGAAGCAAGTCATTAAGGAATATGTTTTCAAAAATTATTCATCAGTACTGCTACATGGAACAATTTTAATTCAATTCTCTTTATCTAAAATTAACTAGGCTAATCGTAAAAAATAATAAGGTGAAATATCAGTGGCTTATAAATTTCTTTGTAAAAAATATCAAAAAAAATCTGGAGTGACGCCACTAGGAGATATTGAAAAATAGCTATTTAAAAAAAATCAAAACTATAGCAAAACATTTAAGCCGTTACACATATTCATCTGAACTTTTCTTCACAAAATAACCTGACAAATCAGATCATGTATACAGGGTGTACTCAAAACGCACCATAATTAAATAATTAACAAAAATTTGCACAGAAAATGTCGACTAAATTATCATGAAGAAATGTCAGGCTCTCAAATAAAAAACATTTTATTTTTGTTACAAAGTCTAGTACTAAGTTTTAATGAAAATATGATATGTGTATGCTAAAAAGTTTTATCTTAAAGCATTTTTTTCAAAAATGGTACATCTGAACGATGTAAAACTACATACTTTTTTTTGGTAGAAAGCTATAAATTTCAGAAAAAAAGACATTGACCCAGAACAAAAGTTAGGGCTGTTTTTGTACCTTTAACCCCCTCTCTTAATTGATTAAATTTTGACAGTTTAGACTTTAGATCTAGATTCAGAATAGAATGTCAAAATTATTAAAATATCAATAATTTATGTTTTTATGTTGGACCTTTTAGGAATAATTTGAAAAACTATTCTCATGGCTAGCCTTTAGAGGATTGTAGCTACATTAGGGGTTATTTTTCCATACATATTTATTAAACAAATTAATGCCATTCCTCTATGCAGATTGTTGGTTAGCGAAACGTTCGTCGATTGCAGAAACTATGTTTCGATATGTGGATAAAACTTTGATGTAGTGCATTTTGCCGAATGTTTCAAATCACCAACTTAAAAAACTAGTACCAGCACGTTATTTTTTGTCTTTTCAGCTACATTTTTTTAATTCTATCTCTATAAGTTGTGGTTTGAAATTTAGTGCTCCTCTTTTCAATTTTCGGATATACTAAGTCTATTGCTTTCTTACATGTCTTTTTTTTGTTTGGCACACACACAAAAGGAAAATCCTATACTACTCATCGAGGAGCGTTGCGTATGCTGATATGAGAGTGGAAGTTCGACTTGAAGCGCTGTAGGTTTTCGATAGCATATGATGCCAGGCCGATTCTAGATATTTTAAGAGCTGTTCGTTGATCAGTTGCTCCATGACTCTGGACATGATGGGAACTAAGGCAATTTAACAATAGTTATTTGGAATTGTTTTTTACCTTGCTTCGTAATTGGTTGCACGTGAGCGCATTCCCAGTTAAAAGGAAAACATGCAGTTCTGCATGATAAAGAGAAAAGCCTGCATAGTGGAGCTGTTAGTTCAGCAGCACATTTCTGAAGCACTATTGTGGGAACGCCATCCGGTTTGTGGCCTTGTTGTTGTCTAGGTATTTAGCTATCCGTTTCATTGTGCATTGGCGAAATACCACACCTGGCATTGAGGAACTTACTCTCATGATAGTGGAGGAAGCCTTTTCTTGAGGATGTAAGGCATAATTTTATGCAAACATTTCGGCAAAAATGCTCGCTTTTTCTTTGGCCGCTTCCTCTATTACATCATCTATGGCCAGCGGTGGGTTTGACGTCTTTGAGAAACTTTGTTAGTACCATACGCGATGCTTAACACGTTCGCTGCCGATGACGCATAGCGGTTTTTCCCTAACGGCCGACGACGCCATAGTGCGTCAAGCGCGGGTTTGGTTGGTTGGAATTTCACTATCCATATCTAGATTTATTTCTTAGTTATTTAAAATCCGTTTGTGCAGAAACACGTGGCAGTACGATCGCAATCAGCCTTAGACAAGGAAAGATAGAGGGCAGATAATAGACCGCAGATGTCTGTTACCGGTTGGGACCAAAGCCAAGGTGCCAGTGGCGTAGCATGACGATTTAAACTCGGAAAAAACTATCTTAAAATATTTGTTTATTATAAGATAGCAGTGTTCAAAATTTAAAAAACAAAACATTTTCGGTTTCTTTTATATTTTGCGGCAAATATATGTATAAATGCTATAATATGTGCCTATAATTTCTACTCTTTTCATATTCTTTATTTTTATTACTGGAATTCAAATACATACGAATGAAAGACCAGGTAGATAAAAACGTTTTTATTGAACATAAAAAAATAAACAAATAATATTGTTAAAACGAAAACTTGCTAATTTCCCATAAGAATCTCTTTTTCGAAAATTTATTATCATTTACAACTGAGAGCCAAACCAAAAACAACTTAACATGCCAGAATTGCTAGATATCCTATTACAACTAAATGTGAACAGAAAGGTCCTTACAGCATAAATCCTACTACTAATCTAAAAAATAAACATGTCAACATTATTTAGTTTACAGATTTAGTTCTTTTAAATACATCCTAATAACTGTTAAAATTAATTGGGTCTTGACACCTTGGTGTTGAAATTCAGGTTGTCATGTTTAATTTGGGAATTACAGGACACACTTAGCTAATTTAAATGGCGTCTTTAGTCATAGTGTGTTACATGTGCTTATTTCCTATTTCATTTACAAACGGCTAAAGATAGAACAAAACGGTTTGCTCTTTCCTATATTGGTTTTTCATAAGCTATCGTATGACACTAACTTTAGATTTAACCCGAGGTTAAAAAATCCCGGATAAATTTAACCCCTGGTTAAATACAAATTTAGTGTCATACAACAGCTTATGAGAAGCCAATAAAGGAAAGTGCAAACCGTTTTGTTCTATCTTTAGCCGTTTAGATTTACAGCTGTCAAGCTTGGTAAATGGTCGCTTTTCAGCTGTCAATATTTCAGAAATCGTTAGAGATAGGTATAGGACCTTATTCATGAAATATGTCTAGACTTTTTCGCACAACCCAAATATGCAATAATATACAGGGTATTCAATCTTAAAAAATATCAAAGTGACCCCTATCACTTTTATTTCATGTTCAATTGTTTTTTGCTAAACATATCCGAATTCGCGGGAGAAAATTACATAAGATGGCTATCTCAGTTTTTTTTTATAAAAATATAGGAAACGTCAAAATCGCCAAAATCGCCTTGTCTAGTCCTCGTTGGATAACCTTGTACCACCGTTATGTGTACCTTAAAAAATTGAAGGGGAAACAGCTGTACCTACAAGGAAACCTTATTCCACAGTGTGAAAAAAATCAAAAAAATACGCGATAAGCCTATTTTAGAACGCAAAGAAACAGAAGTGATGCTGGAGTTGTCAGAAAGTTAGACCATGGTGACCAATTAACCTAATATTTTCTAATTTTAGAGAATTTAATGAAAATACTTGAAAGAGATGAAACCGCAAATACATGTTCAAGAACGACTTTGTGGAAGTACATCCAAGGAACGGGGTTTAAATTTAAAAAGATTAATAAAAGCAAATTCTAATTGAATTCAGGCGTCTTTAAGAATGACGGGGGAATATTTGGGAGAAACCAGTGATTACAGAACACAAAAAGACCAATATATTATTTAGATGAAACGTAGTTTGATACCCATGAAACCCATAATATTCCGCCTAATAGTGTTAATGTTATGGATAACGCGAGTTATCATAGTAGACAATTAAAAAAAGCACCTTGTTCAAACGATCCAAAAGCCAAAATTCAAGACGGTATGTAAGATAATGATATAAATTTTCATGAAAACTATACACAAAAAGAGTTATTGGAAGTGCTTAAAAGTTTGTCTATTACAAATCAATATTATTGCGATGAAATTGCGTATGGGTTACAGAGTATTACGGTTACCACCTTACCACTGTATATTCAACCCATTGAGGAAATATGGCATCAACTTAAAGCAGGAATTTGTCCTAATAATATTTCACCTACATTTAATTATAGTGTATCAACTTTAATGTACAGTGAAGCGAAAAAAAGATCTCAAATCTACTGGGAGAATTGTGTAAAACATGTAAATAGAAAAAAGCCTTGTATAATCTTAAAAATGCAACAGAAAAATGTGTTATTAATCCAGATGATAGCAGCGATAGTGAAACAGATATAGTGTAGTAATATAGACCTTAGTGTTAACTTAGTGTTAAATATTTTAATATTTATACGTATGTAAATATTACAATGTGTTATTTATTATTAAGGTGTTATATTTAATTTAATATAAAAATCAACTCCAGCCTGGTAACTTAGTTCCTGCGAACACAACAAAATTAGAATTACATTAATTTAAAATAAACATTACCTTAGACCTGATCGGATTATTATTAGGGCACATAGCGATTCGTACCAGGTAAAATAAGCCAATATGGTAATTTTTACTAATTTATTCATATTGAGATTCGTACCGGTATACAATTTTTGAAATTTCCTGCACCCTACCTGCACTACCTGACTACCCCATTAGTACCGATTATTATTTAGATGTTAAAGAAGGGTTTTATTTTATTTTCCATGTTTTTTAGTCCCTTGTTAGATGTTGACCAGCAAAGTTCTGCGTAAAATGGATATCAAGTTTATTGCAAGTAGCCGTGGAAAACCAATGTTGGTTGTCAATAGTTATAAGCATAATTTAAAAAAAGTGCTTAAAACAAGTAAGAAATATGTTTGGGTGTGCGTAGATCGTAAATATAAAGCAACCATTTATACCCTTGGTCCATTCGACCAAAATGTTCTCCTGAATAAGTATGAGTTAGAACATTGTCACGAAGCTGATGTAGTGTCACTTCAAAGACAAATTGTAAGTACAGCATGCAAAAGAAAAGCTACGGAAGATATTGCTGAGAAACCTTCTAGAATTATTCGCAAAGTTCTTCAAGAACACATTTACTAGCACTGACGTTGCACTTGTAAAGAACATCAAAACTATTAAAGGCGAAAATTTACTTTTTGTTAACAGCGTAAATGAAAACATTATCGTTTTTTCATGTGAAAGTAATGCGCGAATGGCTGCTACAACAAATCGAATATACCATGATGGCACGCTTGATTATTGCGCACAATATTTCTGTCACCTATTCACTATACATGGATTTTTTAACGGCCACTGTATCCCTTTATTCTTTTGTTTATTGCCAAGTAAGCAAAGTCAATGTTATTGTAAATTATTTTAATTAATAAAAAACGAGTGCTTAAAATATAACGTTACATTAGATATTAACGAAATTGTCGTGGACTTTGAACAAGGCATCCATAAAGATGTGAATGAAGTTTGGCCCAAAGCTCAAATAATTGGATGTAGGTTTCATCTCAGTCAGGCCTGGTATAGAAAAGTGCAAAAATTAGGTTTAACTAAGGACTATCAAGACGAATCAAGCTTTGTTGGTCAATAGATGCGAACAACTTTCGCATTACTTTATTTGGATTCTAGCGATGTAGGAGATAGCTTTGCTCTTGATTTGTTTGATATAATGCCAAATGATGAAAGACTTTTAAGAGAGGCTAATTATTTAACAGACAATTATATTTCGGAGGAATCGGCTTTTCCCCCTACAATCTGGGCCAAAATGTCAGCAACACTCGCACGTACAACTAACGCATGTGAATCGTTTCATAGCCATTTCAATTCCTCAATGTACAAGGCGCATCCAAATTTTTTTGTATTTGTAGAAAAACTATGTGAATTTCAAATAAGTACGCAAGTTAAAATTCAGAGTGTCAATTCTACTGCAAAGATACACAATAATAAATTTAAAAAACGACAAGAATTTATCGAAAAAAAAAACTATTAACCGATACAAAACTAAACAAATTAGTAGACTTCATTTATTAAAATGTATTTATTTTCATGCCGCTCGCGCCTGATTCTAATTTGTTACAATTGTTTTTCTATACCTATTGTAAATTTCTTTTCCATCAACTAGTTAAAAGATAATATTTGTTGTGTTTGTGTTATTTTTGATTGTATTCGTGTATCAACTTACGATATTTTGTGCTTTTAATACTTCATCTTCATACAAATAAACAACTATAACAATTATTTATTATTTCTATCCTTAATCTATAGGTTATAAATTTTACCTACCTGATGCCCGGTACGAATCACAACCTTGAATAAATTATATAAAAGGTGTGCGGTACGAAACACATTATCCAATTAGTATTTTTATTGCCTTCGGTATGAATCACACAACACCCTGAAAAATATCGACCAACCCCTATTGTCCTCGGCAAACGTACGGGATGAGTTCAACTACTAATGTGTTTAAGCTACCTGCATTTTATTGGAATATATATACCCTTATAATCAAATTGGTCGCATTTTATGTCATCTCACCCTGTACTCAACAATATAATGAAGGTGTTGTGCTATCAGACATTAAGAAACAGAGATATAAACAAAATGTATGGGGTATTTATCAATTAAATTGTGGTATAAAACATATATACCACAAACAGGTAGAATTTTTGAAAGAAAATAAAACAGCATAAAAGAAGTTCTTAAACGGAGTTTTATCCACAATACTGAAACAGAATTATTGCACTCGACGCGCGTTGCGCTAACCACGTTAGCGTCATCAGGAAATGATTATCATGATGATCACCTCCTGATGATGCTAACATGGTTAGTGTGTCGAGTGCAATAATTCTGTTTAAAACTCTGTTTTAGTGCATTTTGCCGAAGGTTTCAAACCCTAACATAGATAAAAGAAGTTGTAAAAATGAAAAGAATATTCCAATTATGTTAAACATTTAGGGAATCAAGTTGACCAAAAGTTTCAGATTTTACATGCTGAAAATTGAAATAGAAAAGTAAGTTATTTGGAGTTTTTAGAAATAAACTAACCAAATAGAAATAATATTTTTCTTAAAATCCAGGTGGCTCCCCATTGTTAAATTTATATTGACGATTACAATAGAATTAGTTTTTCTGAGGGACTAACTTGGTCTCAAGTGTAAAGTGTATTCAGAAATATTAGAAAAGGAGAAAGAAATGTTGGGCCGGTATAAATTTATGGGACGGGATAAATTTATGGGACGGGATGATGCCACTTGTCCGCACAGGCCCGCATTAATTTGCAAATTCAGATAAAATTTTAGATAGGTATTACATTTGAAATGAACCTATAACTCTATTTCGAAATGATGCGAAGTAATAAACCATTTTCTGATGGCTGATACATAGGCGTACATAATTACCTACATATACGTACATATTTTAAACGTTTACCTGTCCTAATACTCGGACTTTCCCAGCATTATATTTATCACACTTAGGTTTTTTTATTACTATTGTAAACATTCAAATTTGACAATTTTTTGTATGGATACCCTAAAGTTTAGGTAATTGTAATTTTTCAGTTATATTTGTTCTTCCGAAGAAGACACAGTGTGTTTGTTTCATTTCATAGTTTCAATTAAAATGGCTAATTCAGTTTTCTCTCCAGTGAAACGAGCGAGCAAATGTCCATTTTCTGTTAACGAAAAGAATATTATTCTTAATGTATATGACGCCCTCAAACATCAAAATCCTCTGTATAGCGTTGATACTGTGGTGGAAATGTGTTCGCAAATGACGGGTGTTTCAAAAACGTCGATATATAAATTAAGGTGTGAACGAAAAAGTGGAGCTGTAAAACCACCTATACCATCTTCAGGAAGAAAGACGGTGCCTATCGATGAAGACTACAAACTTATAATTAGAAGAACAGTACATTCCTTTTATTTTAATAAGGAAATACCAACCATCGACAAAATTTTAGGAGCCTTGAAGCAAGACCAAAATATGTCTCCAACGATAAGCAGGAAGAAATTGTGGACAACTTTAAAACAAAGAATTTCAGCTGGGAAAAACAAAGCAGAAAATCGCTCCTAATCGAAAAAGATGAAATTATTTGCTGGAGGAGACATTACTTAAGACAGATAAAGCAGTTTCGAAGTGAGAATAGAAAGATTTATTATCTGGACGAAACATGGCTTAATGAAGGATATACGGTTGGGAAGATTTGGCAAGACAAAAATATTTCAAGTTTTCGTCAAGCATTCTTAGAAGGCTGGTCCACCGGACTAAAACCACCATCTGGGAAAGGAAAGCGACTGACTATTACACACCTTGGAAGTGTTGATGGTTTTGTTGAGGGCGGTTTGTTAATGTTTGAGTCAAATCATTCTGGCGATTACCATGAAGACATGAATGGCGATGTGTTCGAAGAATATTTTGAACAAATGTTAGATCTCATTCCACCTAATTCTGTGATAGTGATGGACAATGCGAGTTATCATTCCAGAAAAGTTGACATAATACCAACTAATTCATGGAGAAAAGCGGATATTATTCAGTGGTTTAGACAGAATAACATACCATTTGATGAAAGTATGGTGAAAAAGGAACTGTTGTCCATAGTGTCCTCAAATAAAGCTCGTTTCACCGAGTATGTAGTTGACAAAATTGCACAGAAACGAAATATTACTATTCTTCGTCTGCCTCCGTATCATTGCGAATTAAATCCCATTGAACTTGTTTGGGCCCAAGTAAAAAGTTATGTAGCAAGGAGAAACACGACGTTTAAAATGAAAGATGTTAAAATTATCTTTGAGGAATCTTTAAAAAATGTCGATTCTGAAAAATGGCGTAAGTGTATTGAGCATGTTATAAAAGAAGAAGAAAAAATGTGGAAACTAGACCATTTAATTGACCTAGTTGTAGAGCCTTTAATTATATCCTTGGAACATGACGAAGATTCGACGGATTTTTCTGACGACGAAAATGATATACCATAGTTCTCTACATAACTGTTTACACAAAATCGCAATTCTTATACCTTATTATATAAATATTATATGTGATAAAATGTTACAGTAATACTAACTGATTTTGAATATACATAAATAAGTGAATAAAAAAAAGTACTTAGGTAAAACAGGTATTTTAAATTAAATACCCAAACGTACGCTACTGCAGGTAGACAATGGCCCCTTTGCTAATAAAGCCTATTGTTTGCAGCGGGATTGCCATAGAAAATAGGGTGGAATGGTTAAAGTATAATACAGCAGGCTATAACAGCTGTGGCTAAATATTTAGAAATCACAAAAATTTATTTGACCACTCTGTTAGCGTTTTGCATTTATAAGTAGGTTTTATTACTCCGCACCATTTCGAAATAGAGAAATAGCTAATTTAAATGGTGTCTTTAGTCATAGTGTTTTACATGTGGATATTTCCTATTTCATTTGCTGCCATACATAATAATAATTATTTAGAAATATGGCGTCCATGGATCTCTACTGAGATTTATGAAAGTGAACCAAATCGGAAAGTGCATCCATCTATCAACAGATGCTAAAGGAATTATTAAGACTGTGCTGCTAACCTTAATGGAGCCTGTGCCTTAAAAAAGTTATAGGAGAAACAGCTTTACTCACATAACCTTATTTCACACTTTGAAAAATTACGCAAAAGCCTATTTTAGAACGGAAGAAAAAGAAATAATGCTGGAGTTGTCAGAAAGTTAGACCGTGGTGATGAATACCAATATATTCCACCTTTAGGGAATGTAATGAAAATACTTGAAAGAGATGAAACCGCAATTAAGTGCTCAAGAACGGCTTTGTGGAATTACATCCAAGCAATGGGATTTAAATTAAAAAAGATTAATAAAAGGCGAATTCTAATCGAATCCAGGCGTCTTTAAGAATAGCGGGGGAAATATTTGGGAGAAATCAGTGACTACAGAACACAGAAAAGACCAATAACTTATTTAGATGAAACGTAGTTTGTTACCCATGACTCCCCGAACAGTGTATGGGACGATTCTAAGTGTGTGTCACGAGCGCCGCCGTCAAACGCCGGTAAAAGATTTTACATGCTGGATCTGAAAACGGGTTTGTGCTTGTGCCAAATGCATTATCTTTCTCATCCAAAAATATTGGAGACTCTTGTGTTGACTATTATGACGACACAACATCGGAGCTATTTGAAGACTGGGTTAGATTTGAATTATTGCATAATATTCCGCGTAATAGTGTTAATGTTATGGATAAGGCGAGTTATTATAGTAGACAATTAAACAAAGCGCCTTGTTCAAACGATCCAAAAGCCAAAATTCAAGACTATATGTACGATAATGATATAAATTTTCATGAAAACTATACACAAAAAGAGTTATTGGAAGTGCTTAAAAGTTTGTCTATTAAAAATCAATATTATTGCGATGAAATTGCGCATGGGTTAAACACTATTACGGTTACCCACCTTACCACTGTATATTCAACCCTTTAAGCAAATATGGCATCAAATTAAAGCAGGAATTCGTCTTAATAATATTTCACCTACATTTAATTATAGTATATCAACTTAAATGTACAGTGAAGCGAAAAAATATCTCAAAATAACGGGGAAAATTGTGTAAAACATGTAAAGAGAAAAAAGCCATGTATAACCTTAAAAATGCAACGGAAAAATTAGTTATTAATCTAGATGACAGCAGCGATAGTGAAACAGATTTAGTGTAGTAATGTAGACCTTAGTGTTAAATATTATTATCGTTCGCAGCTTCGCCGTCCCTCATTACGCTTTGTAGTATACAACATTTTCCCAATTGGTACAATTTTTAAAGAAGTTATTTAAAAACATGGTGATTCAGCCGACCCTGGCTAGCCGCTCGAGCTTATCGCCTTGATGCCTCATTACAATTTTGTACCGATCGGTGACAAGCAAGAATCCGTAAATCGGTTCTTTCTTTTGGTTTTAAGAAGAAAAATGCCCAGAAATCGTATTTCAAGTACAGTGTATGTGTAGTGATATGTCTTGCTCGCAAGAAGGCGAAAAAAGGGAGCAATATTCATCGGTAGAAGCGAATCAGGGGGTGAGTTCACATAAGATTATATGCCAAAATTTCAAATATACGTAAATACCTGGTTATCTTATATATATAAAAACAGAAACTATCTCGTATAAAAGCGTACAATACTAAGCTACCTTAGTATTATGAATAAATATGACACTTGTAACCCTTAATTTTTTTACTTAATAAAATTAAAATGGAAAATACTCTCAAACTTCTAAAACTAACTATATTAGAATAAAATAGAGTGCGGACGGGTTACAGTCAAAAATTACTAACAAACCATTATTTATATACGAGGGCATGACAAAACATTGTTACATTTGTCGTCTGTGCACAATTATACACAGAATCAAACAATATATTCGGAATTGAAATATATTATATCGAAATGAATATAAATAATAAGCAAAAGTTAACGATACGAGCTATTCGAATCGTTCTCTGGTAATCTCGTCTAATCGTAATCGTACATCCTACCAAAGCAATACTAGTCAATCACCAAAAGTGGTTACATAACACAATCAAAAGGTTGACTAAGGAAATATACCGGTCGGCATGCACATTTATTAATGTTTTACATAGAATAAAACGTTTTTACCATATAAAGGAATATAAAAAATAGAAACAAATGGTTAGAATGCCTTCGTATTATTATCACGTTTTCGATAATCGATCCCCGTATGGGCCACATGTGGGACTATAAACTACAATTCGATTTGATGCAAATATTGCAAAACAAAAACTAAAAGTTATATTTAATAATGATCCACTTATCTACAGGATAATAAATAAAACTCAATAATAATTTCAAAGGATATTCATAGCCACAATACTAGAGAGTTTATAGGAAATCGTACTGTTATTATTACTAAAATGCAATTATCCTCAATACCAGTGTTAAAAACACTGTCTAGAGGATTAAGGACTATGTGTACTGTAATTATTGTTATTACTGCATTAATAAATAATTAAAAAAAATATATATATTTTTTTTTAAGTAAGTCGAAGAGTGCCCTTTTCTCACGAAATTAACCCTTAAAAACTAGCCACAAAGGCAAACTGACTCATAATTTAGGAGCGACTAAAACCCAAGTTGGGTATTATTATAGCTTGGCATGCCCCTCCGTTCGCTTTGCTCGCAACGGGGGATCAATCAACAAGAACTAACCAAGTGCTAACCAAAACTAACCCAAGGCTAACCCAAAGTAACCCAAAAGGGAAAAAGGTAAATTACTAGAAATTTTGCTAGGACGTAGACATGGATTCGTGTCGCATCGCGCGCAGTATTTTGGATTGCAACTCGGGATTTAGCCGCTAGTCATAAATTTATCGGAATGTTATCATTCGGCTTTGTCGAAGCGATGTATATCGGAACGCATTATTTTTAAACAATTCGTGTTGATATGAGCCGACCGGTGAGGGAAAAAATTGGAGTAAACATTGCTTGCAGGAGATGTTAATAAATAATATCAATACCTTTTTACAAATTCACAGTTGCAGATGCGAATAACTTTAACTAAAATTGGCCTTCACATGCAGGTGTGAAGGGTCCCCAACAGCCTCCACGTCAGTAGGTGTATTATGTTGGAGTGGTTAGAGGCACACTATATCCCTACATTTGCCGATGTAAAGGATATATGTATTGACAAAAATAAAATGGTATAGTGCTATGTATTTGCAGATACAAACACAAATAACCACCAAAAACAAATAACCACCATACTATGCAACCCTCTTACATAAAATCATTGCATTGGAGGTAGCGAATTATTACACTCTTGGTTTCTGTTCAAAACAGAAATTACAGTATTTGCAGATACTGTAAATATGCTAAAAAAACGTTGCATTTGCAGATGCAGTCGAAAGCATAACCAGGGTTAAGCAGCAAGCAAAAAGGTGAATAGTTCGTTGTATTAGCAGATACAATCGATCGTATCCACTGTCTGCAATTGCAGTTGCAGACAGTGGGTACGGAAGTAAAAATAGACAATATTTTTAAATATGAATACATAATTGAAATCAGATTCCTGGATAAAATAAAAGCAGGTGGCTTAAACAGGCTTCAACCTAATTTGATATTACCTTATTTTACCAATCAACCTGAACTATGTATAGCCACACTATTAGATACTTACATAGAACGCACAAAAAGAAAAAGGGCGCTACCAGTCAATAAAAGGTGAATAGTTCGTTGTATTAGCAGATACAATCGATCGTACCCTCCACTGTCTGCAATTGCAGTTGCGGCTAGTGAACATACCTATTTTTTCTGTTCAAAAACAGGAATTACGGCATTCACAGATACTGTAAATATGCTAATAGATCGTTGCATTTGCAGATGCAATCGATACCACAAGTAGCAAAACCAAAGAAAATGTAATACTCACTCACAAAAAGCCTTATCACCCAGACAGCAGTCAAACCATTAGCAGATGGGTCAAGTTAATACTAAGAGCCAGCAGTATAAACACGGAAATCTTTGGGGCACATAGCACGCGACACGGGGCAACTTCAGCAGCTCAAAGAATTGGAGTTACATTACAAACCATTCAGAAGACAGCTGGCTCGACAGAAAAATCAAAAGTATTCTCAAAATTCTATAACAAACTTGGCGTGGGTAATCCCACTGGATTTGCATCTTGTTTACTGAACCATAATTTCTAAAGAATCCTATAAATATGGAGCTACAATTATAACTTACTTACCAACTTGTTATCATATTACATAAGAATATTGGTATAGTATTAAAAATAAGTTAAAGGTTAATATCAGTTAAACATGATATGTGTACCTTCATATGTGTGTTATTAAATCTAATGGTTATAAATTTGAATTTTAGTTTATAAAAAGGCCTTACAAATCTAGGACTACAGAAATATCGCAATTTTCAGTTAATGTAGATTACATCGCAAATACTTTAAACATCTACAAAGCGTAATGAGGGACGGCGAAGATGCGAAGGATAATTACAAGATCAATCGACTTACCTGTAAGGAAGATCGATCGGAATTATCCGAGCATCTTCGCCGTCCCTCATTACAAACCCACCCAGTCTTTACCTTCTCCCTTTCACCCCAAATGCAATGCAATCAAAAATCTCACGATCCAAAATTGTAATGAGGCATCAAGGCGATAAGCTCGAGCGGCTAGCCAGGGTCGGCTGAATCACCATGTTTTTAAATAACTTCTTTAAAAATTGTACCGATTGGGAAAAAGTTGTATACTACAAAGCGTAATGAGGGACGGCGAAGATGCTCGGATAATTCCGATCGATCTTCCTTACAGGTAAGTCGATTGATCTTGTAATTATCCTGTTTTATTTAATTAAATATAAACAACTCCAGCCTGGTAACTTAGTTCCTGTGAACATAACAAAATTAAAATTACAATTTAATATAATCATTACTATGGACCTGATCGGATTTCTGTTTGTCATGATAAGCCTTATAGCTGTGGTTGAAGGGTTCTATTGAAGTTCCATTGTTATAAGTTATTGGGTTGTTTTTCTATCTTTTTGGAGTCCTTTTCTAATATTTCTGAATATAATTTATATTGGGTACCGGCAGTTGATTACTATCGGTACAACCATTTTACTGGTTACTCAGATTTAATATCTGATTAAAACACAGTGATGTCCAAATAAATGTCATTGTTTAAATAAGTATAGGTAGTGAAAATGGAACAACATATATTTTGTTTTTTTTTATTGGGGAAAAGATATATCTCGAAATGTAACAGTGAAAGGGAGTTGAAATTATATATGACTCAGCCTGTATCAGGTGTCACATTAGTTTTTAGCTTACTATGAATAAATATATATAAATCTGCAAAATTGTGAGGCATAGACAACCCCGAAGTATACATTATAGTTGAAAAATACACTGAATTGTTTTTGTATACATTTTACCTTCCCTAGTGCAATTTAAAGACAACTCAGAATCTGTTTTGTAACTATTACTCACAAATACTACTTTTCAATAGGTTATATTATGTATGTTTAAATTTGATTCCAGCATTTGGGTAAATTGGTCTAGCTCATCTATAAGATCGATTTTTCGGTCTACTAGGTCACGTTTAGTTGGAATATTCGGGGCTCTAATGTAGTTTAACTATTACTGAAACACTGGTGTAAGAATTAGAGAAATAGTCTATTTATTTCTTACGTTTTGAATGAGACGTTTCAGACGCGAATTTGGACTAGACCGAACCGAGCACAACTAGACGGGACCAATTTAACATAACTTTTTGGTTATTTCAATTAGAATATAGAAGTTCTGCGCTGATCTAAATACGCCACTGATACGTGATACAAATTAGGTGATATTCATTGTTTAGCATTGGTTTCGTTAAAGGTCTGCTACTTGTGGTATACTCATTAGGGATAAATTATGTGAACAGTTTGCTATTATTCGCTTAATGTGATATTAAGTTTAAACTCCGTCTAGATTTTTAACGGTAATTTTATAATTTTATTTTATTCTATGAATTTAATTATTTTAGTAGGTATTATGTAATTGCAATTTTCCAATATTGTATAGCTGCCATATAATTACATATTGATCGAAAAACTAACAATGGTATAAATTGAAATGAAGACTATTTTCTATTTACCACATTTTAGCTTTAGATATAATAAATATGTATGTGATTACGCATGCCAAAAAACGTAGGTTTGTATTTTGTTTGAAAGATATTCCTAAATATGCCTACGTGCTTTGCTTGAAATAAAGTATGATGAAAAAATCCGTTGTCTTTTATTATCTTAAAGAATGTCCCGTAATTCTAAAAGTGGCTTCCCACGGCCTGCATTAGAACAGGCCAGACTCGCGCGGCGGACAAGCACAGGTAAGCACGGATCGGGCTTCGCCGCGCGTGAGGTCTTCCCATGGCCTGTATGAGCCTGTTCTTTAAAAGTGGCTTCCCACGGCCTGTCTTAGAACAGGCCAGACCCGCGCGGCGGACAAGCACAGGTAAGCACGGATCGGGCTTGGCCGCGCGTGAGGTCTTCCCATGGCCTGTATGAGCCTGTTATTCAAGAGTTTGAAGATAGGGTTCCGTTTAAAAATGTCGCGTGAAACTCGGCATTTTACTTTTCCATAGGTTGACTGGTTGACAGTAGGTTTAAAATAACCAAATATAGAATAGAATATACCTAGTATGTACTTATAGATACCTACATAATATGTAACATGAAAACATAACAATCATAACATTAAGAAACAACTAAAAGGCGGCTTCTTAGTACTCCTAATTCTAGATAACATATTACAAAAGCAATCTACAGCTCACTACAAAACAAGATCACGAGTCGGCCCGAACGAGTTTCGTTACTTTTTACCCTTGTCTATACGGCCTAGCGGAAAGGCTCTAAGCGGTTTCGTGGTCTATACGGTTCTGGGTTTCCGATTATGGCCTCCTGCGTTCGATTCCCGTCGGTGGTTTTTTTAAAAAATATATTAAGATTATATTTGTTTTTTTTTCTAAATTTGGGTTAGTTTTGGTTCATTGAGCCCTGGAGCGAGCGAAGAGCGATTGACTTCGAAACTCGTTCGGGCCGATTCGTGACCTTGTTTTGTAGTGAGCTGTAGATGCTAGTACATGTTAAAAAGGAAATTTATTCCTATGTAATGTAAAAAATAACATTTTGTTGTGTTAGAACTAAAAAATATAATCCATTGCTTTTTTTAAATAGTATTTTATGGTTTTTTGCCGAAGTTAGCGTGCTTGTAAAATTCTCTATAGGTCTGGGTAAAATTAACTTTTATTTGTGACTTTTAATATGCTCAACTGTAAGCCTGTTTCTAGAGTCTGTCCATGCATTTTCGCAAAGCGAAAAAATGCATTCAGTGGCCGCGTTGAATGCTGGAATGGACATTGGACGCGATAAATTGAAATATCATTAGAATATTTTTTAAATTTGTGCTGGAACTAAAAATTAAATTTCATTTTTCGATGGGCGTTTTGTTTTGCGGCAAATTTGATTCTTGATTGAAAATCGGGACATTTGGCGTCCAGCTATAGGTCTTGGCAGAACGTATTAAAATTGAAAATGGCCCCAAAAATCAACCCTAATCACAGATAACAACAGACATCGACAGGTCGCGACAGATCAGGCCAGGCCGCGCCTTTGAAGTTACCGACTTGCGGCGGATCGGACGCGCCATCACGAATCTTTCCGGGCGACCTCGGACGGCACCCTTCCCACGGCGTGTTGGCCCGAGCTGGCGCGGTCCGGCCTGTGATACCACGGGCCGTGGGAAGCCACCATAAGAGTTTGAAGATAGGGTTCCGTTTAAAAATGTCGCGTGAAACTCGGCATCTTAATTTTCGATAGGTTGACTGGTTGACAGTAGGTTTAAAGTAACCAAATATAGAATAGAGTAAGTAAACCTAGTATGTACTTATAGATACCTACATAATATGTAACATGAAAACATAGCCATCATAACATTGAGAAACAACTAAAAGGCGGCTTCTTAGTACTTTTAATTCTGTATATTGCAATAGCAATCTACAGCTTACTACAAAACAAGATCACGAGTCGGCCCGAACGAATTTCGTTACTTTTTACCCTTGTCTATACGGTCTAGCGGAAGGGCTTTAAGCGGTTTCGTGGTCTAGTGGTACGATTCTGGGTTTCCGATTATGGCGTTCTGCGTTCGATTCCCGTTGGTGTTTTTTTTTTTATTTTTTTAAGGTTATGTTTGTTTTTTTTTCTAAATTTGGGTTAGTTATGTTTCATTGAGCCCTAGAACAAGCGAAGCGAGCAGAGGGCCATGCGTGAAGTTAAGATTGGGCTGATTCGTGACTTTGTTTTGTAGTGAGCTGTAGATGCTAGTACATGTTACAAAGGAAATTTATTCCTATGTAATGCAAAAAATAACATTTTGTTGTGCTAGAACTAAAAAATATAATCCATCGATTTTTTTTAAGTAGTATTTTTTTGGCTTTTTGCCGAAGTTGGCATGGTTTATTATAAGCGCGTGCTTGTAAAATTCTCTACAAGCTGAGTAAAATTTACTTTTATTTGGGTTTTTCATATGCTCAACTGTAAGCCTGTTTCTAGAGTCTTTCCATGCATTTTCGCAAAGCGAAAAAATGCGTTCAGTGGCCGCGTTGAATGCTTGAATGGATGCGATAAATTGAAATATCATTAGAATATTTTTTAAATTTGTGCTGGAACTAAAAATTAAATTTCATTTTTCGATGGGCGTTTTGTTTTGCGGCAAATTTGATTCATGACTGAAAATCGGGACATTTGGCGTCCAGCTTTAGGTCTTGGCAGAACGTATTAAAATGGGAAATGGCCCCAAAAATCAACCCTAATCACAGATAACAACAGACACCGACAGGTCGCGACAGATCAGGCCAGGCGCCTTTGAAGTTACCGACTTGCGGCGGATCGGGCGCGCAATCACGGATCTTTCCGGACGACCTCGGACGGCACCCTTCCCACGGCGTGTTGGCCCGAGCTGGCGCGGCCCGGCCTGCGATATCACGGGCCGTGGGAAGCCACCATTAGTAACCCGAAAAAAATCATCTTCATTTCAACGACCGCATGTTCTATATTGATCCTGATGATTAAGTCAATTATTACAAAGTTGTGTTTAAGTGGTTTTAAAAAAGGAATAAAACGTCAAGTTCAATAAAACAGTATTGTTCTTTTCAATACAAATAAAAAGTTAAATCAATCAAAATTTGATTATAGGAAGCAAATTATCCAAAGATTTACATATCATTTCAAATATAGTCCGGGAGCCAGCGTCAATTTTTGGTAATTAATTTAGACCGCTTGAATTTAACTTATATGGTAGGCTGGTGTTCCCATATAGACAACCACTGATCCGATCGTCCGTCAGCTGGAGCGTCAGCGCTGGACGCTGTGGGGAAATTGAGATAGTTGTAAAAAAGATTGAATTCGGAATTATTTTAGACCGGTTGAATTTCTTATGATAAATTGTCTATGTCACATAGTTTAAAAAATAAATAGTCAGCTGCGTGCGAGAAGCAATGTTGTACGTCAGCTAGTCATGAGAGGTGGTAATAAAATTGGAAAAAAATATATTTAAAATAGATATTCTTGAAATATTCGAAAAATCTTTTTTCAACGATTTACCAATAATATAGTTACAACAGTTATTTACATTATTAGTGTTGCAAAGATTGATACTAAAACACGAGATGTTAAAGTGTAAAACATCGAGTGTAGTAATATGAATTTACAACAAGAATATTGTACAAAATTTTATCTACTTTCATCTATAAATAAAAAATTTGGCAAAAGGCAATTTTAAAAATAAAAATGCACCTGTAAAAATGCACCTGCTATTAAGTTGACTAATCAAGTTTTTTTATGTTACCTTTCGCATGGTTACTGTCGAAACTTTGTCAAACAAATCCTAAACTATATATAGCGCTTTTCAATGAGCGATTCTCATGGAAGTTTACCCTCTGATATAGAAAGAAGCAGTGGCAAACGAAGTGATCTCAAGTTTAGTTCCAAATCCAAGGCGCGGTATGAGTTGGAGTACCAGAAGTTTGAAGATTGGTGCAAAGCTAACAAAATAAAGGAGGTATCTGAGAAAATCCTTTTGGGTTACTTTTCCGGAAAGCAACGCTCCCAGAAATCATCTACACTATGGACTCACTACTCAATGTTGAGAACTATGATTTCAGTCGAGAAAAATCAAGATATAAGCAGATTTTCTCAACTATTTGCATTTTTGAAAAAAAGTTCAGAGTGTTAAAAAGCCAAAACGTCCAAAGTAAGACGTATGTAAGTTTCTTAGTACTGCAGATGATGAAACATATTTACTTATGAAGGTTGTTATGATAATCGGCATTTTTGGGGCTTGTCGGCGCGAAGAACTCACTAGGTTAATGTTGGATCATATATATAAAAATTGTGATTCCAAGCTCGAAAACCAAAATTATCCGAGAATTTGTTATAACAGAAGAAAATTGACAGGTGTCAACTGTTTAAGTATTTTTCAAAAATATG
Source organism: Pissodes strobi (assembly GCA_016904865.1). Classification (NCBI taxonomy): domain Eukaryota; kingdom Metazoa; phylum Arthropoda; class Insecta; order Coleoptera; family Curculionidae; genus Pissodes; species Pissodes strobi. Next base: position 226,889 of record MU182691.1, read on the forward strand.
CTAAACTTCTTCCTCTTAATGCAACTGACAGGCGGTTTTTTGTATTCTACGGAAAAGGCAAATGAGCTCAAATTTCTTTTAGCGGAAATCGGCTACAAAAAATATCGTTGTATAGGATGATTCTACACAAGAATACTAGCACAAAACTAATTTTCCTTTTCTTCGCAAATGTTTTGTTTTCCAGCAAACTAGATTTTTTTTATATGATAATTTAGCTAAAACCTATATTTGTATAATTTTCCCATTATTATTTTTTGTCATAGACCGGTCCAGAACAACCTATTAATTAAAACGGTGTTATTAGTTTTATCCGAAAATGCCTAATTGATGAAAATTTTCTATTTTTTTTATAGTTTAGAATAGGGGAAATCGGCTACAAAAAATATCATTCTATACAATGATTCTACATAAGAATACTAGCACAAAAATAATTTTCCATTTCTCCCCTAATGTTTTGTTTCACAGAAAACTACTCGCGCTTGTCTCTTCACTAGAGTGTAGAGTAGGGAGCTACTCTAAGCCAAGAACTTTTTTCTAGTGGATTTCGCTCTTTTAATTTTTTTTTTGAAAATGAGATTGATGTATTTGCGGGGAAAAACTTTGATTGTTCTGCGTTGAGACAGGTACTATAATGTCAAAAATAAATTTAATATCTTCCTAACGGATTTCCGCAAAACGAAACTTGACCCGGCAAATGTACCTCCCAGTAGGTCGGAATTAATAGTTTTGGAAGTATACGAAAAACGATTGCAACAAAACTTGGATTGGAGAATCCCAAAGGATACACTAGACATTGTTTTAGAAGGTCCTCAGTCATAATTCTAGTTGATGGTGGTGCAGATATGCAGATGTTAAAGCGTCATGGGGGCTGGAAGTCCTCTTCTACGGCAGAAGGCTACGATGAGAATTCTTTGGAAAATAAGAAACAAATATCAAAGAAGATCATGGGCTCAGACACGGATTTAATGATTGGAAATTCGAACGTAAGGGGCTCCATCACATCCACTGCTGGCAACAAATTTCTACCTGTAAAAAGTGTATTTTTAATGTTTATAATAAACCTTAAGTGTTATAATTTAATAATAATTAATTTTAATTAATTAATTAATGATAATTAATTTGATAATTGTTAATAGTAAATACATCATTCTTCTAAGAAGTGTGAACAGCAAAATGTTCATAAAACCGTTTTTTTTTTCATTACAGCACTAGTGCTGTAAAGGCATCTACTACAGCACTAGTTCTGTAATAGGTGCCCTTACAATCGATTTATAAAACCGTAAAATTCATATTACTAAATGAAAGTAGATAAAATTCCTAATTCAACGATTTACCAAAAATATAGATACGTAAAGCTCACATATAATTAAAGCATAAAATTGAGTTTTTTTTATTCAGATATTACTGGTGCAATGGGAAAAAAATTACAATGAGTGTATGGTATTAAGAATTATCATCATCTTTGGTTTTATTGTCGTCTGATGAATCATCTATTTCAAAGTCATTGTGGATGTGTCCTGTCTCTGTTTCATTATTATCTATACTTTCAAAAGGAATAATAAATATATATTTATCAAGATCATGTTGATGGTTATTTGGGCAGTTATTATCACTGGCATTAGAAGAACAATTAAATATCGACAAAGTCTTAGCGTATTCATTAATACCAGTTCCACTAGCTCTGTGCCCGAGTCTGTGCCATATAGATGCGGTGATCTGCAAGACTGACACGTCATTTTTGTTAAAAATTCTAGAGAAAGAGATCAATAGCAGCCCAACGAAAAGATGTGATGTAATTATTTACCATGGGTTCTTTGTTATGTACGCTTTAAGAGACATGTCATCTTCGTTCGGCACTATATCTCAAACATTGATGCAATTATTTACTAAAAATTCTGCAAGTACTGTCATAGTTGCTTTTGATAGGAATATTTTCCCATCAATAAAAGATACGGAACATTTATTTAGAGACACAACCACAGGAGAACATTATCAATTAAATGGGACATATCAATTACGTCCACCGAATTTCTCTGAAGCATTGAAAAATATATATTTTAAAGAAGCTTTGATTGAATTTATTATCAAAGAATGGTCAAGGGATTACATGGCGCCATTTATTGGGAATAAAATAATTTATGTGAATTATCTACACTGCTATAAATATGAAGTACAACAAAATAAAGTAATAACAACAATAGAACCACACTCGTCATGTACTGGTCACGAAGAAGCCGACACTAAAATTGTGTTTCATATTTGCAATGTGGATTTTGATGCCCATGTGACAATTAGATACTCAGATACAGACATTTTGGTGATGATGTTTGCAAATGTGAATTTCATTAAAAGTAATTTGAAAATTTCAATGCATGTCGGTACTGGCAATAAACAAAGAAGCATCAATATCACGAAGTTATATGAGACATTGGGTGCAGAATTATGTTCGTAATTGCCAGCTTTTTTGCGCTTACGGGCTGTAGCGTCAGTTAGTCCAGCCTTCTACTAGAAAGGCAAAAAAAAGTTTAATATTTTACGGAAGTCGCCAACATATATTCAAGCTTTTGTTAGTACAAAAATATTTACAAAAGCATTTAGCATTAAAAATAATGAGCAAATAATGCATTTAGAAATTTTGATTGTTTCATGTTCCCGCCTTGTAAAGCTGACTGCGTCAACATTTTCTCCGAACATCATATATCGCACATATTTGAAGTCACGCACATCTTCCGATATCATTCGAGTTCTTGCCATCTGACTATGGTTGAGAAGAACGAGATGAAAAGTATTATTTCAAATGGTTTGAAGGAGATCAGTTGCCGCCGTCAATTACAAGCATCACAAGTATTGATGAAGACTTTGAAGGTCTGAAAAAACTTATTTTTTAATTTTTTCAGGAAAACATGTCCATCAACATGATTTTGATAAAAAAAAATTGTATTTCGTTTTTTTAGATAACAGTGAAACAGAGGCAGGAGACATCCACGATGGCATTGAAATAGATGATTCATCAGACGACAATCAAAGCAATGATGAAGATAATTCTTAATACCATAAACTCATTGTAAACATTTTTTCCCGATTATTTCTACAATATCTCAATGAAAAAAAAACTCAATTTTATGCGTTAATTATATGTGAACTTTGCGTAACTATATTTTTGGTAAATCGTCGAATAAAGAATTTTCGAATATTTCAAGAATAAACTGAATTTTAAGCCTTAATGATGTGTGGACTTTACCTAACTGCCTCTTTGGTAAATCGATGAATATTTAATTGAAATTTAGATGTATAATAGTTTTAATAAACTAAAATTGGAAAATTCTAATCAGCTAAGTGCATATTGAGACGAAGGTAGTCAGTCGGATCACTTAAACTACCGCGCGCCGCAATGTATGAACGTATAATGATACTTTTTTATTGCTCCAGCTGGCAGTCTTTGTCATACGATGCACCTAACTGACTACCATTTTCATATTTCTACATGAGTCCTAAGTCATGTAAAAAATTCACTCGGTTATAAATCAGTTTTTATTACCACTTCTCATGACCAGCTGACGTACAACGCTGCTTCCGGCACGCAGCTGATTATTTATTTTTTAAACTATGTAACATAGGCTATTTATCATAAAACATTCAACCGATCTAAACTAATTCCGAATTAATTTTTTTTGCAACTATCTCATCCTTCCGCCGCAGCATCCAGCGCCGATAGGCCAGATGACGGTCGGTCGGTACAGTAGTCTATATGGGAACATACTATATAAGTTAAATTCAAGCGGTCCAAAATACATGTCAAAAATTGACGCTGGCTCCCGGGCTAGTCGTAAGTAAGGGTTTCAAAATAGTATTGGCTGATATTAATTTCTTAGCATAAAATGAATAAAAATTTAATCTACTTTACTATTGAACACGTTTTTATGAGTTTCGCCACACAAAGATTCTAAACTTAAAATTAGTAAATATTTATAATTATCAATAAATTACTTTATCAAAGGTAGTGTTTAACGAATTGAAAAGAAAATAGTAAGATTGAGCAGGTTCCTAGATAAAACATTTGTATGTAACCCGGGCGATCACCGCACTTCTATGTTCAATTGGGAGGCACCCAACTATTATTGGCACCATGGAAGTTTTACGCATTTTATAAGTGTATATGTATATCGGACCTAACATAAACTTCACCGAAGCAAAAAGAGATGATGTTACAATAATTTTAAAGCCGAACTGATTATAAAACTTACAGTGCTCTGCAACCGTTGATGGAATACGAAGTGGCGTTTGGACCGAAAAAGTGATCTTGATATCGAAGGGTAGGCAACTTTTTTGTCTCAACGGAGACGAGCCACGAAGAGACGCTCAAATATATAATAAAAAAGATCCGAAGTAATAGACGAGGAAAGCAAGATCGATGCTATCTCTGTCTGCCTTCGTGAGAGGTGAAAGCAGAGGGAGCGATTAGCTTGGGCCGCCAAATGCGCGGAAGGTTTGAATGTTTCTTTCATTGATTTATTGTTATATTTTATTAATTCTATTATGTATTCGTATGACTAATTTTAAAAAGGATGAGTTTATGCAATGCTCGCAAATAGTTTTAGAAAAATATTCAGACAAATACATAAGAAAATTTTAAAAATCTCCACCTGATCAAAAGGGACAGGGCATCAAAGATGCTGATATAAGAAAATTGCAGTTTAAAAAAAGCGCTCAAAATTAATTTATTTTCAAAAATTTGGCGACAAAATCTAAAACGAAAAGTGGATTGAAGCAGTATTCAAATAATCTACCGTAGACAATAGATAAAGCATGCTAATCGAAATACATACATATTTCATAAAAAGTATATTCATTAATACAAATGAGTCAGTTGAAATTAATAGTCAGAGTGTAATACAAACAATAATAAATGAATTCAAGATATGCCTACCATATGTACTTACTTAAAATTAAAAATCAATATTCATTATAGAAAATTCAAACAAATATCACAGTTCATTATACAAATATTGTTTGCCAAATGAAACAACCTGGACGGAAAGAATGCGGGCAA
>MU182691.1:251938-266695 GCA_016904865.1 Pissodes strobi
ATATATATATGTCAGAGTTGAACTCCATGGATACATTTGACATAGTGTATTCGTCTCCCGTGAAGTCGTAATTTCTACGGCTGTTGCCGCGGTTCCGTCCCCGGAGACTAAAAACGTGTAGCAATTACGCTGTTTATGGCCTTTACTAATTACTAATGGAAGAAGTAAGCCTATCAATGTAAAGATTGATCGGTCGATCGTAAAACGAAAGAAAAGCAGCAGTACTAAGTACCAGTAACACCAGATAGTTCCTGTTCAACATGCGGTAAAAACAGGAGTCTGATGCCGATACTATTGTACCTTGGAAAAAGAAAAAGTGGTTGTTCGATTTCTGTCATCGGCGAGAATGTCAATATTCGCTTTAGCTCCAAGTGAAAGAGCAATGAAGTTTTTCAAATCGGGAAGAGGCATAACGAAAGCAAAACTTGTTCCTCTAAGAGGGACTTGACTTTGTCAAGAGCATAGTGTTTATTCACGCTTTTAGCGGCTGCGATATCACTTGCACAATTTTTCGACAATTGTTAAATTATTCATGAGAGAAAGTACCCTGCGTATTTTACGCAAAAACTTCAACCCCTTTCCTAAACCCACCACAAGGATGAAGCCAGCCCTCCTCTCTCTACCACCAACTAAAAGCTCTCCACTGAAACACTCATATAGAGTTTGTTTGCGAGTTCAAGAACGGCTTGGCAACAAACTGGAGCCTGCGGGTTGGGGTTGCATGAAAGGAGTAAATGGAGATCTTCAACCCTTGACAACCTTAGATGAACCAGGCTGCCTTACTTTCAACAATATTCTGCAGTTACATCAAAGGTTGTCGTGCACGTTGTGGATGCCGAAGGTTTCTTCAATATGCGGTAACTGTGAGGACAACCCGCAATACCTGAGATCCCCATGACACCCTTTAATGGACTGTTGGGCCCAATACATTCAATTTACTGTAAGTTTCATTCAAATAATCTATATCGAATAAAGTATCTATTAATATTGTACTAAACGAGTCTGTAATTCGATTTTCAATGTTTAGGGTGAAGCCAAAAATGCAGCATATGAGGACGACTCATAAGACTTTGTGTGACGTGCCCCCCCATCCCCACCCCAATCTAAAAAGAGTGTTGGATCCAATAAATTGAATTGACAGTTTAATTAAAATCATCTGTTGAATTATTAGTTTATTTGTTATTGTATAGTAAGATGCTAATTTGGTGTTAAATGCAAATGAGCACATTTCTTGAATTGATGTTTTTTTTCAGGCCTACACCTCACTTACGGTTAGTTCCACGGCAAAAAAAGCATAGAAATATTTTTGTAGGATATTTTGTTGGCTTTAATTATAATAAGAAGGTAAAAATCAATAAGATTGATCGTTTCCGAGATATAAGCGAAAAACTGAAAAAAATGGTAGCTTTAAACTCCCCTTCTCCTCGAGTTCACCCCTCACCTTCGGAGACTTTCGACATATGTTAACCGAAAGGTAAAGCAAACATCTCTAGGAATTCTTTCCACCGATTTGTCTAATCTGACTGGGTAGTAAATCTATACAAGGGACCAGGCCGGCTGTTTTGTGGTAGCATCAAGACTAACCTCATGATAAACGCGTATATGAGAAATTAAGTTCAAAGATTTTCTTGTTTTATCTTAGGTAAGATCAACAGCATAAGCTAACAAATTTTTAAGTACATAAATGACAACCTATCTAACAAAAAGCAATAAGCATTTTATCACATATATTTCAGAATAACATCAAATACAGTACTATTTAATTTTTTATCGTAGTTACATAGTTATAGTTGAAAATAAAACACTAGAGAAAGATTCAGTCAAGTAGTTGTGAGCCTTTGCCCGGGCACCCCGGATTATCGTAATGAACCGACTTATGAAGGTTGCACAAAACGAGCCTGCCCACATTACCAAATTTATCCATTCGTTAATTTTCATGGATAAAATTCTTAGTCTAATTCTTCTAAGATAGATATTTTCATAGAACGGTATAAGCACCTTCATTCTATTAGGAGCTGGGGCCGCAAAAAGTACTTCAGTTTGCACATATTCCAAGGTATCAGCACATCTCAGTGATTTCTCCACATATTATATTGATGTCAGTTTCTTTAATCCATTATATAGATTTGGTTTATGATGCACCTTCATTTGCGTAATTTACTCTCAAGGTTATATTTGATCTGATGATAATGATTCGTCATTTTGTTGTAGCTACTGAATTGTTCCTTGAAGCCTCGCCCTTCAGTCCAATATATCATCTACCTTTTTACAACTTTCCGGGCAACTCATCAGAGCGACCTTTCCAGACTTTTTGTTCTTCACTGCTGCGCCTTTTATTCATATTCAAGGCGTAGATTGCGAGTCCGCAGTCCTATACTGATCTACGCGCTGCTTAACACCCAGGAGTTAATCGCATCAGCATCATGTCGGAGATAAATGCACTAGTGAGTACAGTATAACTCCAAGATGTTTGATTACCTCTTCATATCTCAAATGCTGGCTGAATTGGTTGATGGCCGTTCGGCTTTCGCTTGCACGTAAAACTATTACTTAGTTGATCTTTGTGTGGTTTGATTATCTGAGCTCTTCCCTCTGATGTTACTTATTTAATATTCAGGGTGTTCGTTGCATGACATGACGATCTGATTATCAATCTGATTAGGATATTCAAGTCATCCTAGACTTGAGTATAAAGTCCTGTCTCATTTAACTCATGAAGGAAGCTGCTTTCTATTCTTCTTCTTGCCGTGCGTCTCCTATCGGATGTTCGCTATCATCACAGCCATCCGGATCTTATTGACTGCCGCTCGAAATAGTTGATTGTTGCTGCAGCCAAACCAGTCCCTTAGATTTTTAAGCCAGGAAACACGATGCCTTCCAATACTCCTCTTTCCGTTGACCTTGCCCTGGACAATCAACTGCAGAAGTGTGTATTTGTGGCCTCTCATCACGTGCCCAAGATATTGGAGATTTCCCTTTTTTTTTCTTGCTAGGACCTCGATGTTCGTGATCTTTTCCGTCCAGGCAATCCGACACGTTCTGCGATAGCTCCACATTTCGAATGCTTCCAGTTTGTCCATATGATTTTTCTTGAGAGTCCATGATTACATCCCATACAGGAGTGTAGAGAACACGTAACAACGCAGCATCCTCATTCTGAATTTTATATTGATGTCCCGACTTGTGAATAATTTTTTCATTTTAATGAATGTCAATCTGGCCATCTCTATCCTTGGTTGTATCTCTCCTGTTACATCTCCTGTTTGTTCAATCCATGTTCCTAGATACCTATATCTCTGTACCTCTTCTATGACTGTACCTGCTACCGTCAAGTTTGTTTGATTTTGTATCTGCGGGGATTTCGTGACTATCATCAGTTTAGTTTTATCAAAGAAAATGGTCGTAGTAACATTTTCTTTGGTTTTATTAAGGTTTAACTTCAAGCAATATTCAGCAGACCGGTTTTCTAGTTTTTCCATCAATTGTTGCATGTCTTCCATCTTACTCGTTAATAAAACAGTGTCATCGGCGTACCTTATATTGTTGATGTCTTCCCCATTTATACTCATGCCCGCTGTTTCTTCATCTAAGACTTCGTTGAAGATAGATTCACTGTAAAGATTGAAAAGGAGTGGCGACAAAATACATCCTTGTCTTACACCGCGACGGATCTCTCCATTTCCTCTGTAAGATGATTCTCGATCCTTGCGTTAGCCTTCTGGCCCCAGTAAAGGTTACTAATTATTGTTATGTCTTCTGAGTCAATGCCCTTGCTAATAAGTAAATGAAGAAGTTTATCATGTTTAACCTTATGAAAAGCCTTTTCGAAATCTATAAAGCATGCAAAGACTTCATGATTCATATCTAGACATCGCTGGAAGAGCACGTTATTCCCGAAGAGTGCTTCTCTTGTTCCGAGACCTTCTCGAAACCCGAACTGTGTGTTGCTGATGTCTTCCTCAAGTTTTCTATATATCCTTTTGTGAATGATCTTCAGTAACAATTTTAGGATGTGGCTTATAAGCGCAATGGATCTATAATCTGAACACTCTATTGGGTTAGCTTTTTTAGGAATGAGTACAAATGTGGAAGTCAACCACTGTGATTGGATTTACCCACTTTCGTAGATTAAAAAGAGAATATTAACTGCGTCGTCATCAAAGAGCTTGATCAACTCTATGGGGATTTGGTCAAGGCCGGGACTTTTTCCTGTTTTCATAGTGTTTAGGTCATATTCTATTTATGACCTCAATATCTTTAAATGTACGTCCTTCTTTTCTACGGTTGGTCTGGGAGGTCTTTCATCTTGAAAGAGTTCTGAGAGGTATTCTTTCCATCTACTTATTTTTTCTTTCATATCGGTTATAATGTTCCCATACTTATCTCTTATTACGCTATTACATGCTTTATTTTTGCAACGTCCAGCCAGTTCCTTCACCTTTTTATACATATGGAAGCAGTCATACTTCTTTTCGAGTAATTCTATTTCCTCACATTGCAAAGTCAAGTATTCTTTTTTAGCTTCTTTGATCTTCTTTTGTATCTTCCTGTGTAGTGCTCTGTATTCACTTTCATTCTTCCTCCTGTCTTCCATAAGGCCCAGAATCTCTGAAGTTATCCACTTACACGCCAAAAAAGAAGTCATTTTCAGGAAATCTGCCTACAACCGCCACTGTAGGGTTGAAAGTGTTTCCCTGATCCATCTGACTATAGGTGAGTCCATACGTGTTTGCTCACAGCTTGGTAGTAGATTCAAAGAATATTTTCCTTCGGTATTCTGGAAACCTCAAGGGAATATCTTACTTTCAGTTACTGTTTTCAGCTACTCTAGATAACAAAGAGTCATCTTCGTTGATTTAACTGGCCGGAAGGTGTATGTTTCAATGTGAGCTCGACAAGAACCGCCTCTCTTATATGACTTGATTTTATTTGGCTATAATGATATTCAACATTGCAACTCTTAATTTAATTAGTATATGAATAGTTGTTATTAACAACTTTCTTGACAGCATATATCGCTAAATAATTCACTCTTATGATTTGCGAGATCTCAGTGATAGTAGTTAATAAACAAGATTTTTTATAAATGGCACATAACAGTAATCTAAGAAATATAATCTGAAATTAATAAAGTGGTATTTTTACAGACGCAGGTCCTTATCAAATCCAGGTATGGATACCCCTTCACTTCTGCTCTCCCATTTTAACAACTATTCGTTTGACGCACTCTCGGATGACTACTACAAGTCTAGAGATGAAGATTTGGTGATAATATCTCCCTTCCGTGATCGAAGTATATCCGAAAGTATGAAAAATCGAGTGTCGAAACTAGAACACAGCGTTCCAGCATCTCCGACGCCAAGGTCTAGACCAGAGCCGTTACTAAACCTATCTCCAGCAACGCAGGCTAGACGAGCCAGAAAAACGAGAAAACTGGACACAAAATCGGAGGAATATGCGAAAGCATCTTCTGCGAAAGGGGCTATACCAAAGCAGTTATTAAAAAAATCGCCAGATAGGGAGGAAAGGCAGTCCCAAAGACCGAGAGACCTAGACATACAACAGGGATATGACTCAGAACCTTCTGCACAAGGGGCCAGACCAAGAACGTTGTTAATTATTTCGCCAGAAAGAGCCGAAAGGCAGGCCAGAAGAAAGAGAGACCTAGACATACAACTAGGATGTGACCCAGAACCTTCTGCGCAAGAGGTCAGACCAAGAGCGTTGTCAGAATCATCGCCAGAGAGGGAGGAAAGGCAGGCCAGAGGAACGAAAGACCTAGACGTACGACAGAAATATAACCAAGAATCTCCTGTGCAAGGGGCCAAACCAAGAACTTTGTTAAGAATTTCGCCAGAAAGAGAGGAAAGGCAGGCCAGAAGAAAGAGAGACCTAGACATAAAACTGGGATTTGACCCAGAATCTTCTGCGCAAGGGGTCACATCAAGACTGCTTCAAAGAACATCACCAGAAAGAGAAGAAATACACTCTAGAAGAATGGAAGACCTAGACGTAAAATCAGGACAAGAGCCTGAAAGGGAAGAAGGGCAAGCCGGAGAAATGAGAGACTCAGACGTGAAAAAGGGACACGAGCCTGAAAGGGAGGAAGAAGAGCAGAGAAGAATAGGAGTCCCAGCCATAAAAACAGGACATCAGACAGAAAGGAAGGAAGGAGAGTCCAGAGAATCGGCAGGTCAAAACGTACAACGGGGACGCACGCCAGTAGGGGAGTTTGGCAGAAGAATAAGAGACTTAGTCAGGAAACCAAAAGGCAAAGATTCAGGATCTCCTACGGAAGAGGTGTCGCCATCAATATCACCAAGTATCAGTGAGACCGATGATAATCTTAAAAAAGAAACTGGCAAGAAGGATAAAAAAGAGCAAAAATTGGTGGCAGAGAGCTAATTTTACGCATCACGTGTGTGATCTCAACAAAAAAGTTATTCTAAACTATGTATCTATTTGACCAAATCAAATTTACGTTTAATCTAATAATATTTGCCGGAAATGAGAAACTATTCAACGAACTGATAAAAAGGTGGGCAATCTGCAGTATGTTTATCTATCACCTGAATAATTATTGTCCAAGTTCCAAAGCATAGAATTTTTATTATTATTATTTTTTTTTATTTATTAGAGGCGGAGCTGCCTGGGTAGTATATGATAAATTGTACAAAACAGTTATGCTAAAGTCATTCTTTTTAAATATAGTTTATTAAATTTGTCAATTTAAAAATAGGCACGTATTTAAAACGATGATAAAGTAACTATGGTTATACAATTTAATGTTTATAACTACCCCAGTACCTCCAGCTATGGTGAAGCAAAGGACATTTTGACTATTTCGGGTTAGTGGTGTTAACGAGCCATTTGATAATGTGGAACTGCATTACCATCACAATATGTCTTTCAACACGTTATATCTTCACGGAAGAGAGCAAGTATTGTAGTATTAGCCATTCGTTTTAAGCAAACTTTATGTACGTCAAATTTATCTCACGTTAAAAGTTCTTCAGCAACCATTTTTTAAGCTTATTTATCTACCGTTTATGACTGTGATATCGAAATCCAATACTTCATTTGTCCTATGACAATACTAGAAATTAGGATAAATTTTTTACCGAAGCTGGTTAGATTTTAAGGTGAATGCTTGAGCATTTTTATACAATAAAATACACCTATACTCGTGTATTATATTAATACTTTCTCTTTTTATGTTTGAGACAAGACCCACTTCGCATTGATTCGATTGAATTTGTATCCTTATTTTTGACAATGATTTTATTAATTGTTGCTAGTTTCAAAAATGAAGAGAAAAAGTATTTCGGGAAATTGATAAATATTACTTGCTTCAACTACACGTCTAATCAGAATTTAGTTTTGTCTACTATAGCCGGCATATATTTTATTATAAATTTGTTTAAACTTACATATTTTACATGTTATACATTGTACAGCGAGAACGTAAATGTTGGCACACATTCATCTACAATTCATACCCTTTTTTTCGAGGAAATGCTTGGACCCGTCAATTTTATATTTTTGTTGCCGTTTTTTTAAGGAAAATTAATGCATGCATGGTGACCCAAAAACTAATTATGACAACATGTGGTTATTTTTTTAATTGAAACTTAATTTTTTTTTAATAAATCCGCCTCAAATTCTAAACAGTCTTTATGCATAATGCTCTATATCCAAATTCAACTCTTTTCCAGAAAAATGCCACTTAACATAAAACATCAAAATGCTATTTTACTTATTTGCTAGAAACCAATAAAATATAAATATAAATAATTATTTTAGCAATTGTGAAAAGTGACCCTCACCAACCTCCTAACAGAACCCAAGACGAATTCCCTGTCGTACGTTAATAACATCAGGTTCTATCAATCTTACTTCATCTATTATCAAATCCTTCAAGACTTCAATGGTATTTGGCCGGTTAACATAAACCTTGGACCTCAGATATCCTTATGAAAAAATCTAGAGGGTCAGATGAGGAGATCTGGCTGGCCATTAAATTGGACTTTGCTAGCTTATCCAACGAGCAGGAAAAACCGCATTTTGATATCCCAAAGAATTATTCGGTGAACCAGGATCTTCTGGATTGGGGCATAATGTGACAAGGCATTGAATTGGATCATTTTCTAAGAACTTTAAGAATCTTTCAAGATCTTTATATTCTCAACAATGTCAGCCGAAACATTAATTTTCTGAGGATATTGAGAATGATATTCCATTATCTAGCGCGGAATTTCTGTAACCCAATATCTACAATTTGGCTATTTACACTCTCATTCAGGTAAAACCTTACCTCGTTAGAAAAACAATCGTTTTTGAAAACTGCGTATCATTACTGCACATATTCATAAATATCACACAAAAATCAACTGTTTTGTCCGAATCGTCTTCAGTAAATTCGTAAACCAATAAAACTTTTTATGGGTGTAATTTATAGGTTTTCAAATATTCAATGACGGTTGTTTGGCAGATTTGATTTTCAAAACAATAGTGCGGTTTGCCTTGTTAGTGTCTTCTTGAACCAATACTAATGCATTCAATTGTGGATCTTCTAATACCCAATGCCGACCCTTCGTCTAACTGTCCCTAACGTGATCTAAATTCCTATATTTTTCTATTTTGATCTTAGTAGATCGAGATATTGGTTCTCTTCGAAGGTACGTGTTATCGAAGAGATCACAAACTTTCGTTTGGGTGTGCATCCTGGTCCCATAACGAATCATCATTAATATCTCTATTAGCTATCTTTCTCTAACGTTTGTTATACAGTATATTTGAAGAGGAGCAACGACTTAACTCAGAATGACCTTAGTCAGAATGACTTAATTTAGGGCTTTGATGATTCAGCAAATAATAAGAAACTCATGTGTTGATAATCTAAATAATTTTTTTTTTCGAAAATAGTACAAATCGGGAATAGAAAATATACATGAAATATGGAATTTCATGCGGAATTCACCAATTTAATAAAAAATAGCAGCTTCCAATTAAAAAAATAAAGTTACTTGTCATAACTTGTTTTTGGATTAGCCTGTATACAATACATTTCCTTAAAGTAAACCGCAGCAAAAATATAAAAATAACGGATCCAAGCGTGTCTTCAAAAAAAAATAAATAAATCTGCATTTTAAACGGATTTGTTGCAACATTTATGTTCTTACTGTATATGTTCTTCTCTTGAATGAAGATTTCTTCATAATGTGAACTGAAAACGTATATGCTGATCACGTTGTAATACTAACAAAAATAAATTTGATTGCCAATTAATTAAATAGGACGTAGAAATTATGTTTTTACATTTCTTTCTAAATGAGTTATTTGACAGATGCTAAATTTAAGATTTGATATAAAGGGCGCATAAAATATATAATCACGCGCAGAAAACTGTTTAAAATCAACATTTATGAAACAACAGCTTGATAATACGTTATAAAGATTTTTCATATGATGTAGTTATTGCGATTTGAAATAAAAGGGAAAAATAATAATATTTTTCTTTGATTTTCAACTTCAGTTTAGTAAAATATTTATATATCCTTGAAAAACTTTATAAATGGTTTTATTCTAAGCAAACTTAGGCTTAAATCAGTTTTAATTTACTATGAATCAGACTTCATATTCTCGAGTTCGATTTCCGAGACGAAATTAAGCGTCCAAATTTCAAAGATCTCTTTTTAAACTACAGCATATTTCTGAAATTTTGTCAGTTTTGACATGATCTTGTACGTTGATTACATGTTCCAGTGACGTATTTTTTTTTCTGGAATGTTAAATTTTTGACATATGCCACTGTAAATTATTTGTCAGTTCGATTCCAAAGAAAATTACCTTTTCACTGCTACTGCATATGTAATATTTATTTTTAGTAAAACTTTAATTCAATTTGTCCTCATTTATAAAAAAAATAATAATAAAATATCGCACAACAAGAGATTAAACAAATAGACTGTTTTTAGCATATTATTTTTATTTGCAAAATATCAGTAATGTCATAGATGAAACACATTTAAAACAAAAAGTTGACACTTAAAAACGTTGAACTACCTATGTGTCAAGTGCTAATCACTGTTTTCTAAACATTTTCGACAAAGCTTTTTGCATTTTCATGTCATTATACGGAATATGCTTAAGTTTCATGTCAATATTGAAGGTGATACTAATAGCGACTTTCATATAAATATACGTTCTAAAGGGGCCAAATTTTTAAATACAGGGCGTTAAAATTAAATTTTGTATTAGTTTTTTAAATATGTTTTTAATTTTTTTAATATATTTAATTCAAATTTGATACAACACCCAGTATAGTTCATCTCTATGAAACAAGGATTATACTTTTCAAGAGAAAGTATAGGGTGTTACTTTATTTGGGTTGCCACTGGCTATTCTTGCTTGAAAATTCACATTCCCTATTTCGATAACTAACTTTTTAACTCGCCATTTTTTTTTTCATATTTTGTATTGTTTAGGGGGCATTTGAGAAAATAAATTGAGATCTTGACGAAAGTGAATGTTTCTTTATTAGAACATACAAAGTGACGAAGATTGCTTTAGTTAATCGCAACCCAAAACACCCCGAAATAATACGTTCCGTAGCGGTTACTTATATTGAACTGTATACTAAATTTCAACTAAATATCGCAAAAATATACGACGTATTTTCAAAAAAACTAGTTAAAAAAATTATTTTTAACTCCTGTATTTCAAATTTGGAGTCGTTTAAAAAATACATCCCTATCAACTTTTATTCAAAAATTCACTAACAGCATCATTTCCTTCAACACTGACGTGATATCTGATGGCCATAAAAGATTTCACGCAAATTTTGGTACCTTCAAATATTGTCTCTCCAATTTATTTAATAACAAAATTTTATTAAACTTATTTGAAGGTTCTTATATGATAGATTCACATACCAAATCTAATAATTTTCTAATAAGCCCCTTAAAAGTTATTTAGAAAAAAACTGTTGGTAAAATCGTTAGGGATTAAATACAGCTTCGATACATACCTCAATGTCATCAGTAATTATTATATCATGTCAAATAAATAAAAAATTTAAGGTCTATTAAAATTTTACTTGACATTATAATAATTACTGGCGATGGCGGTTTCACTGAAGTATGTATTAGAGCTCTATTTAATGTTTGATTTTATGCAAAGTTTTTGTAAATGCCCAATAAATGGCTGATTAGAAAATAAATAAATTTGGTGTGTGAGCCTATTATATAAAGATGTTCAAAAAAGTTTCATAGAGGTTCGTTGCAAAATAAATTCAGAAGGCAATATTTAAATTTATCCAAATGTATACGGGATTTTCTACGGTCAATGCTCATCCGGTAGGTGTGTATGAGCGAATATCTTAAAACCCTACTTTCAAGTATATTAGATTTTTATTATTATTAGTACCTAACTTCTGATTACCGCCGCATCGTTATTTAATATCTCTACAATGTATTTATAATTTTTTCTATGTAGGGCTACATTTTAGCTATTTTTATGAATTACAATTTTACCAGAAAAGTACAGTTGACCACTAAAATTTATAACTACGTTAAAACCCAAAAAAAAATCTTTAATAATAAACAGGGTACAAGGCCATATCGAAATTGGCAACACATCAAAAACACTCTGTAACTCAAGCACAAATCAAATTAGCCTCGATTTTCTTATGCAGTTAATTGTATCTGGATTTAGTGTATCTTTTATATGTTTGCCAATATGTCATTCTTTACATACAATGAAAATAGACCAACCTATACAGAGTTTTTCCTCATATTTTGACAAGCTATGGCCGTTTTATTTTCCGACATAGATAAGTTTAAATGCAGGATTTGTAGGACACGTGGATTTTTCGTGGAAATGAGCATCGCAAAGCCCTTATAATAATACGAAATTTTGTTTTTTTTTTTTAATGGGACAGGGTTCATTTGCCGAATAGTCGGTCCGTTAGTGATTCCAAATATATTAGGCTTGATACCTCTATCTATTTCAAAGTAACCGAGAAAATTTACAAAAATATGCCAGAAAATCATTAAAGTTATGGATTGGTTTTTCTTTATTTTTTTTTTCATTTAGATTCGATAGTGGTATCAAACCTAACATATTCGGAATGAGTAACGAATGGACTAATAGATAAATCAACCGTGTTGCATTCAAGGAACTAAAATTTCATATTTTTTGAAAGCTTTGCGATACTAATTTATTTTGTCAGATAAAGAATCGTGACAAATTACGAGAAACACTATAACCTGCTTTGCATTTAAACTTGTTCTCTATCTCGTAAAATAAAACGACCATAACTAGTCAAAATATAAAGCTCATCCCGGTACATACTTATTTTTGTACATCTGAAATTGGTGTTCTCAAGAGAAGTTTTCCATTAGGCAAGTAATTGAAAATAAAAAAATGGCCCATAAGTATATCAGGCACATGCAAAGTGGTCATTTAGGTACCATCTATTTCACTTCTACAAAATGATCATGCCTTAAAATTTAAAAGGTATTCATAAACTCTGAACAATGAATGTTAAAATTATATTGTATTATACATTCTCTTCGTTATGCATTCCGAAGCAAATACAAACTTTGCTGTATATTCCTAGTATAAACAATTACTGATATATCTTGTAAGAAGCAAATAATTTTTTACTTATTCGCATTATCTCTTAGTAATAAAAAATAATTATTCTCCACTAATGTTAAATAATCTCACCATGACAAACGTTTTTTGCAAAAAATGTGGCTAGTTTGTGATACTAAGTTTAGCTTTTAGATCTTTCTGTACCTGAAACCATTATGAATCTATTTTTAACAATGCATTGTTTTATTCCATGTAGATACTAGTTCAATATGTAATATAATTAGTTTCATATTTTTATAAGAATTTTTTTTAAAGATGTTGATCTTGTGGATTTATTATCACTACGATGGTAAATAAAAATTTCATATGTGTGTGTATGAGTTTATTTCAACATTTTCACATAGCATTGTGTCTTAATTATTCTAACTAGCATGCATGTGCGAGCTAATGAGGCCATGCAACATGTTCATTTACCCTGTTGGGTATGGGTGTTGGCTGCTATATCTACCAGCAGGTTCACGACCGTGCCATCTAGAACTATCTTACATAGAATCGCCTTTGAAGAGTGTTTATGTGTGCATTGCCAAAAGGCTGTATTTAGGAGCGTAAATTTAATGTAGAATGAATGCAGTCTAGTTCTCTTTTAATTTAAGAAATGTTTTAATGAAATCTAGTGTTTTCAAAATTTGAAAATATTATTATTTTCAACCCATAGGTATACAATAATTAGGCATTTTTCAAAAAGCAACCAAAGCGGACGTAGTTCTCTCAGTACTATTTCTTATTTCGATCAATTTGTTATAGTGATCACGAATACACAAAATTCAGTTACTCACGAATTATTTCACTTAGATTCAAATATCAGCTTAAAACTCTTTTGACATATTTGTTCGTAGTTCTGATATTAGATAAAATAAAATAATAAAGATACATTTATTTACTTTTTGTATCTACCACAAATTAAATCGCATTCTAACACACACTGTGGTACAAGAGCATGTTTGCCAGATTTCCTAATTAATCAGTGAATTTAACTTTCAAGTAGGTATATTTTGTTTGTAAATAGCACTTACTATTTTAAATTTATCGAACCATGTTACATTTGTTATTCTATAAATACCTAATTTAAATCTACGTTAGTTAACAAAAAAAAAAACGTAATTACCTACTTTAGAATTTTAAAAATATTGTCATCAAGCATGCGAAGAATTTCTATAAATAAGAGTGGCAATGCCGCGTGGCTGCCTCCTCTACTTCGGCTACGTCTCGTCTACTTTCGGCCGATTCCGGCCGAATAACAACGTAGCGTATTAGTCGTAGTAAAACGGCATGTTTTAAATATATTACTATCGTGTGGTATTCTTTAGTGCTTTGTAAGACTTTTTGAGGCAAATCAGTGTTTAATACTTTATCATGGTTCATCATTGTGGAGTTTGCAAGAAAACAAGTCGGAATTTTCCAAAACTTTTGTGTCATCGGTGAGTATTAAATGTCATTTCATTGTCGTCCCTCGAGGACCAAGTACAAGTAGATGACAATTAGCTCCTAATAACACTTTACAAGTTTATTATATTTGCTAATCAAAAATGAAACTAATCTAGCATAATTGATATTTTCGTCTACACGAGTCCTACCGCCTGAGTCCAGTCCAGGCGCTTGTGCGCGAATTATAAACACACTTCTGAAAACTGAATGGTATATTTTCTTATAAATACTTTCAAAACCTTGCCATCTACTTTTACTGGATTGATTTGAGGACCAATATATATGAAGATGTCCCGTTAAATTGTCATGGAACCGAATTAATAAAATTAGTGTTAACAAATTATTTTAAAATCAGGATACATTGTGAAAGTTAAAAAGCTTGAATCTTCTCAGAAACCAAGAGTCAGAAGTTACATAAGCTGTCTGATTTAGAAATTAATACACTTTTGTATACTTATTAGTTATTCAACTAGATTATTTAAATAAGCATTGTATACTTAAAATGAAATTTCAGAACTTAAAAACTTGTCAAAAATGTTCCAAAATAATTTTGCCTAGTATTTTCTTAATCTCTATTGGTCGGGATACACAAATTCTTTAATTATTGCTTAAAACCATAAAGAAGGGTGTGGTATTTTAATTAACCACTTTTAATGAACAGTATAACATAGG
>MU182691.1:266705-280918 GCA_016904865.1 Pissodes strobi
AATACTTAGACTAAAACTTTCAATCACTCATCATTCGTTCAAGTATAAAACTAAAATCACAAAAGGTTTCTTAAAATTAGAAATGTCTACTGAAGAGTCTTGATTGTTTGATTTAAAAATTAGTGTTAATCTTTCTTATTTTAATACTTTGTTCTCCAACTTAGCAACTTTCACACAGCATACCTTTCCACTTTGACTGCTTTACCTGCCTTGCTTTACAGGAATTCGACAAGGAATATTAGTCTGCCTTCCGCCATTTTATGATCCAATTTCCAACGGGAACGGGGATGCTATCGTTTCTAACTTCGAAGAATTGCTTTAAAAAGGCTCAAAAGGAGGTCTTTGTCCAACCTTGGACAAAGATAACTGAGGTGCACGAAATATTCTCTAATATTTGTGCATACAAGAGAAATTGCCCAAAAAGGAATTTGACCTTTTGGCGCGAAGAGGCACTTGCTGCTCGGTGGTACGACCGACCCAGCAACGTGGAATGTTTTCAGGTTTGCAGTTTGCAGAGCACTGACTTGAATAATTTCTTTCGTCGAGCGGCTACTGGCGCCACGATCAAATAAAGAGTGGGGATTTGGCGCTTTGCCGAATTCATTTGAAATTACAAGGGTAGAAGCTGTTTTCTTTCTTTATTTGACAGACTGATTCTGACGGAGACAAAAATACATTAACTTTAAAACGATTACAAACGTTTTTCATTACTAGTGAAAGTTGGCACTATTGTAATCTCTTATATTGACAGCACTGCTGTACAGGTTCGAACTAAGGGATCGTCGGATCGTCCGTCTAGGGTTGGACTAAGGGGCATTAAAGAACTTGACATTTGCTGATTTAAATGTACAAATTGGATTGTACCCGGGGTGAAATAAATCGATTTTGTGTTTAATTATGGCTCATTCATTCTACGTACATACAAGGTGTTATCACCAAACTATACGGTGAAAAACAATAGTTTCTACACGTGTTGGGGTGTTTCCCCAACATCTATCTTTGCTCTGTTTTATTCTTTTGATTTTTTTATTGCTGTGATTATTATTTTAATTTTTCAATAGCGAAATCAGTACTACTTCATTTAATTATTGGAACATTTTTAACGCCATTAGAATGCTAAAAACATTTTACATCTATTACGATAAAAGTATGTTACTATATACTATCCTAAATGACGGTTTGATTTAGTATTATGGTGTATTGCAATATCTTTAATTTTTAATTAATGAAAATTCACAGTCGTTCGCAAAGATGCAACCGGGGGAACATTGAAAATGATAAATAAAAAAGCAAAAATGTGATTTGTGTTCTAATTCAAATAGTTTTTAAAAGCAGAGTTTAAAAAAGTAAATATTTTGTATATTTACGAGTGTTTATAATATTTTTAATTAAAGAAATGCATTTTTAAGATTAATATTAAAGATTATCATAATTAAAAAATAAATAATTAAAGAAAGGTGCAGATATGAAGGTCTAAAAAATTACCCTCCACTTGTAGCTAGGAAAATATATTAATATATAATTAGCCATAATATCACTGTAAGATTTTTAACCTGTTCCGATTCGTTTTAGCCCGTTTTGATGCATTTGGTTATTTTTAGACATTTTCGGTTAATCGTTCAAACAACTTTCGGTTAGTTTCAGTTAGTTCAAATTTATTTTAGCCATTTGAACCGACTCCAATACGTTATAATCAAATTTAAGATTTTTGGTTAGTCCCCAAAATTCGGTTCGTTTTGGTTGGTATTAACTTACTTTAATTTTTGTAACCTACTCCGGTACGTTTTAGCCCATTTTGGTGCTTTTGGTTAGTCATTTAAACCTTATATGCAATTTTAATGTTTTTGGTTAGTTTTGGTTAGTAGCCAAAATTGGGTTAATTTGGGTTAGTTTTAATTTACTTTAATATTTTTAATCTGTTCTGATATCTTTTAGCCCGTTTGGTGGATTTATTCACTTTAGGTTAGTCATTCAATCAACTTTCGATTACTTTCAGTTAGTTCCAATTTAGTTTAGTAATTTGGACTGGTTCCGACACGTTATTATAACCAATTTAAATGCGAGTTTAAAAGTTTTTGGTTAATTTTAGTTAGTCGCTAAAATTCGGTTAATTTGGGTTAGTTTCAACTTAGTTTAATATTTTTAATCTGGTTTGATACGTTTTAGCCCTTTTTGGCGCTTTTAGTTAGTGTTGGTTAGTCGTTTAATCAACTTTCGTTTAGTCTCAGTTAGTTCCAATTTATTTTAGAACCGATTCCGATACGTTATTATAACCAATTTGAATGTCTCTGTTTCATTTCAGCTAGTCGCCAATATTCGGTTATTTTGGGTTAGTTTCAACTTACTTTAATATTTTTAATCTGTTTCGATACGTTTTAGCTCTTTTTGGTGCTTTTGGTTAGTTTTGGGTTAGTCGTTCAATTAACATTCGACAAATATCGGTTGGTTTTAATATATTTTAGCCATTTGATCCGGTGCCGGTACGCTATAAGCAATTGTAACGTTTTTGGTTACTTTTGGTTAATCGGCAAAATTCGGTTAATTTGGGTTAGTTTTAATTTGCTTTAACATTTTTAATGTGTTCTGATAGGTTTTAGTCCGTTTTACTTCTTTTAGTTACTTTTGGTTATAGTCATTCAATCAACTTTGGGTTACTTCGAGTTAGTTCCAACTTATTTTAATCATTTGAACCGGTTCCGATACCTTAATTATGACCAATTTTAATGTTTTTGGTAGTCGGCAAAATTCAGTTTATTTGGGTTAGTTTTAACTTACTTCCATATATTTAATTTGTTCCTATACGTTTTAGCCCGTTTTGGGTTTTTTGTTACTTTTGGTTAGTCATTCAAACAACTTTCGGTTACTTTCAATTAGTTCCAGTTTATTTTAGTCATTTAAACAGGTTTCCATACGTTCCATACTCCATACGTCAATTCTGTGGCTGCGCGTGCCAGAGTTTTGGTGTTCGAACTTGTCGATACCATACCAGTTTTGATAACCAACCCGTCTGAACAAAAAAAATTGGAGGTATGGTGATGGAACTTTATAGACTTTTAATCTTTTATAATTTAATATCCCTCAAAAATATTAATAAAGACTTTTCAATACATTTAAATAGCATTCCTACCTACTCAAGACAAGCAAATTTAAATTATGTGCTAAAAAATTCGTTTCCAAACTTGAAAATTTTCGGTCTCACATTTCCCAATATTTCAATATCCAGATTTAATTTAAGAATCGAACTCTATAAACGATCCACAAATTCCCAATTTTAGATTTGCGTAATCAATTTAGATTTGAATTTTGGTGAAAGAAAATAATTACGAAAAATTAAAATGCTACGCCTATGTTTGTTTACCCACTAGCCACTTTCTGTACCACAGTTTCATTGATAAATACGCACGTCACAGTCTGTGGTATACGATGCAGTTTTCTAAAAAATTATGAATGACAGACTTTGTCTTTTTAAGTAGGTAAGTAGTCTTAAGTTCTGATGATACTTGCGGTATCAGATTTCGTCACGTTATTGAGCCAGTAAATTCAGTTGTGTAATTTAGTCGAATTTAAAAACTTCTAATTAGAACCGACATCCTTGCTACAAAAAAAAAACTCAAACAGTAGGTTATTTATAGCCCTTATTTGCTTAGTAGTTGTTCACCAAAATGCAGATTGCATCTAAATATTAGATTCAAACTATCTCAAGCAGATTTATATACAAATACTCATTTCAAATGTGAAAAGTTAAGATTAAAATTGTACATATAGTTGTACGTAATAAGTAATTCCACAGGGTAACGTAGAACAGATACCAGTGGCGTAACTACAAATTTTTGGCCCCAACGCAAAATACATAAGGAGGCCCCCCTTTCAGTCACAAATCACAAATACTAAATAAAAATTAAACCAGCTTTAATTTTTTTTATTTATTTTACATATAACATCAAATTATTTCTTTTTTATCAATAGAAGCAAAACTCTAAAATAACTTTAAATTTTAACCAAGTAGTATTTATTAACGAAGTCGGAAATATTAATGAAATTACCCTAGTTTAAAGCTACACTCGACTTAAACTTATTAAAATCTAAAACGATTTTTTTTGTCGTTTTACACACTGCAAATTCAGATGCATATTTAAGATCTAATTTGTTGGGAGCTTCACTTTCGACGGAAATTAAAGATAAATATTGAAATCGATCTTGCATGCCCTATTTGATTCCTTAAATACTTAGTTTACTAAAAGATTCTTCAGCTGACACATATATAATCGGCATGGTAAAAAATAATAATAGGTCAATGTAAATTTGTTTAAATCAACATTTTTTTTTGAGTCATTTCTTGATTTAACTCTGTTTTTATAAATTGTAAGAGAAATTTTGCAATATGATTTGAGAATATTTTTGTTGATGAGATTTTGTTGAATTTATGAGATTTTTAGGTTGCAAAAACAAAAAGATGCCACTTATCTTATTTAAACCTATCTAGTTGTTAACTGAGATTTTATAATGTCAATAGCTGATAAAAAACACCAATTTAAAAAAAAAATGTGAGTGCTTAAACCACAAGATAGAAGTGAAAACATCAACAAGCGGGGTCATCGTTTGTCAGAATTTCGATCCGAGCCTCCGTTGTAGAGATACCCCAAAACCCCACCTTAAATTAGAACCCCGGTCCCCCATGTATGGTCTGAGGTGGCCCCCTATGTGGTGCACTTACCATAAAAATTTCGAACCCGTACCTCTTCCCGTTCTCCCGAAATTAATTATTTAAGTTTTTACTTCTCCCCCCTCCCTTGGCCAAACGGGGTGGGGTACGTTGTCCCGTTTTCGTCCAGGATCTTCTTTTTACCACGGCTACATCCCCTGAAAATTTCAGCCCTCTACCTATACGGGAACCTGCAGCGTTACGATACGTTACGTTACGTGACGGCTCGGTCTCATTCAACCCCCACAGAAAAAAAGTGCAGAGCGCGCCTAAAGAAGTTTTCACTTCAAAAGTGTCCCCTGGAATCAAAAGGATGGTCTAAAGTTAGTTCATCAAACACTTTTTTTTAAACTTGTCGCTCACTCCTAAAATTAGTTTGGGTTGCACCATTTCAGAGCAGTTGTTCGTGCTTCTTTTAGAACCTCATTAAAGCGTTGACGGTAGTTTTCCCACATTCCTTTTTGTCCTTAGTAGAACAGAACTAGCTTCGTCCAAAGCAAATGTTTCTTTTTATAAAACTTTGGAAGTAAAATTCACTTCTGATAACACATAATGTAACCTAATAGATAAGAATACCAACTCAACTCAAAATCTAGCATATTTTTCTTTATACGCTCAGCTTCTATTCCTTCATCCCTAATTTTACTTGAAAGCTCAATTTTTTTAAGTTTTTTTTTTCACATTTACATCTTAATGATTTATTAACAAAATGACCTAAATCACTTTCTAGTATTGTGTCTTTACTTGATATTACGGTGTCTGACGATATTTCAGCTTCATAGAACTTTTTAGTTTTAGCACACAGAAAAATTAGGTCGCTTGTGCTGATGCCTGTGGCTTAGCCACCTGAAGTTGTGTTATACCGATCAAATATTCTGAGTGATCTTCGTCTTAAGAAATATAATTATTGGCCCCAATGTCATCGCGTTTGGACGTAAATGGTTGCAAATTTGGCTCAGACTGCGATTTCGTCGAACAAAAAACATTTTCGCAATTTTTCTCTAATTCCAATTATTTTTTTAGTTTTCTTTTAATTGCGGGCGCTTTTATATTTTTTTTGTGGTCACTCATTTTTAAAACGTAGGAAAAATTAGCGTATCATAAAACTATAAGATAATGGTAAGGTAATGCTCTTGGCAACAGGTTAAAATATGTCAACAAAACGGGATTCCCGGGATGTCAAACCAAAAGACGATGGTGCTCACTGCGAATCAAATCAGGACTAATCCTGATCGGCGACGAGTGTCGCGACGCTGTTGTTGCCAAACTTTTCATTAGGTATTAAATTATGCTAAACTTAATAAAAAAGAATCCTTGCTTGACAGAAAGGTGTTCCTAGGTTCAGTTGACAGAAACCCTCAATATTAGGCACTGGACGAGTGGGCCCCCAAGCCTGGGGGGCCCCAACGCATTGCGTTTACTTGTCTTATGGTAGTTACGCCACTGACAGATACTTGGTCTTTATTGTTATTTCTGTTATTTTTTATTAGATTTTATCACCGTTTTCTACTCCTTAAGGTTATAATAGCAAAGGTATTCTGCAACTCTTATTTAGTACAGACTATCAAACATCATTTGTCTTTAGTTTTAAAAACAGAGATATCAGACCTGGTATTCGTAATACATAACAAACAGATCTTCTAATAAACGAAACATATACACAAAGAGCTTCATTAATAAAAATAAAATTTATGTTTTGTAACTACTTTGCCTCGGTTATTTATCTGTTATAAGAAAAAAAGCCTGTAGGTTCATGGAAAACCCTGCAATTTTGTATTTACACTTTTTAAATATCTATTTAGATAAAGGCTGTAGGTAGGTGGGAAATATATGAGAACACCTTGTACTGCTTTTTGCGTCACAATCTCTACAATATACAGGGTGAAAATTTGAAAACTTTCAATGGCTATATTTTCTACACTGAAGAAGAATGCAAAAGTCCAAAAAACACCATTTCAACGAAAAGTCCGGGAAATAAAAAGGAGGTATTTTGCGGACGCCGCTCACCTACACCTGAATCACTACCCTCATCCGCTTTAAAATCTTAAACGGCATTAACCAACTTGTGATACCAAAATTAATGAGATTTAAGTACGAAATTTTAGGAAAATAATTTAAAACTGGCTTTTGAAAAATTTGGTAAGAAAAATAAATAATAATGGTAAATGATAAAAAAAGATCCCAAGCCTGAATTAAAATACTAGTGTAGTACTAAAATCCTCTATTTTTTATAATAACCCAAATACATGCTTTTTGTTCCTTTTTGTAAAATATTCATGCATCTTTTACATAATTTGAAATTTAAAATGCTTGCTGTAATGTTGCTATCACTTGTGTCTGTATTTTTTCTTCGAATTTATGTTGGTTCGTAAATAGTGTATTCTATGGAAGAATGATTAGAAAATATATTTCTTTATGATGCCCAGGAAATTTGATATTTGAGAACTGCCATTACTCAATGATAGGCATTCTGACAAAAACATCAGCCACGCATACATAAGAGGTTTGTGTTCAAACTTTCAAGAAGCTGAGTCGAGAGTTTTGGATGATGTGGTGCAGACTGAAGTTATTGGCCAAGTTTCTATTCATCATAAATGCAAATGTGTCAACGCGTCATTTAGCAGCAGTTTACGACCTATCTATCTGGAGAATCTGCTCGGATGGTAATTAAAATATATT
Organism: Pissodes strobi; assembly: GCA_016904865.1. Taxonomy (NCBI): domain Eukaryota; kingdom Metazoa; phylum Arthropoda; class Insecta; order Coleoptera; family Curculionidae; genus Pissodes; species Pissodes strobi. The sequence goes on from MU182691.1 coordinate 274,087, forward strand.
AATTTCACTAATACAGAATGAAAATTTTGTAAAATCTTTATGATTATGATCCGGACAGAAGCATTCATTTCTGTGAAACCATGACAGCGAAAAATATGGCAACATCCGAATTTATAAAAAAAGATATGTGTTTCAGTGAATAGTCTTCTTTTTCCAAATTGATCATGTGAATAAACAGAACTGTCACTGCTAGAGTGACATTAAGCCACATTTTTTACAGAAAGGATACTCAATATCCCCAAAAAGTCAATATTTATGTGGGAATACTGGGGGCAATATCATAGGTCCATTTCTTATTTAAAGAAACTAAACTATAGAGCACTCGATTGTTTATGTACTTGAAAACCAAAGAGACTTACCAAGGCAACCTAAATTTGAACGAAGATCTCCTACGCTCTTAGCAAGATCGTATACACCCAATCTATGCTGTTGTGGTTGTGGCGAAAGAGTGGCTGGACTAAAATTATCCAAACCAATGGGTTAACAGAAGCGGTCCAATTAAGTGGCCGCCAAAGTCACCTGACCTTGCTTCTATTGACTTATTTTCTATGGAGTTATTATATCACCAGTTTACAAAACCCAGCCGGCTTCTCTGAAAGAATTGCATCAGAGGAGAATTGATACTTGTCGGAGTATTACGCCAGACATTTTTTAGAAAGTTATATAGGGAGGAATTTAAAAATCGACTTCATTTCTGTTTAGACCAAAAAAAAAACATAAAATAATTTGAAAAAATGGCAAATAATCAAGTATTTCTTTATTGCAAAAATAGAGAGATTTGTCATTATAACAATGTTTTAATATAGGCTTGAGGACTTTTTTATCTTTTACGATTATTGACTAATGTTTCTTGCCATGTTTTGTAAAAGCCAGTTTTAAAACATTTTCTCCACATTTTGATAATATTTCGTGACTAAATCTCATGAATTTTAGGATCGCTGAAAACCATTTTTGATAAGCTTTCCAGAGAAGTGTCGCAAGTGGTATAGCGCTATTTAAGATTTTAAAATGAATTAGGGTAGTGCTTCAGGGATGCGGGAGGGTGATCTGCAAGACTTTAATTCTGCCGTGTTTTTGTTGAAACGGTATTTTTTGTTTTTTTTTTAGATCGGTCAGTTTCCAATTTCTCATACTGTAGATATTGTCTAATGAATATATTATTAACTAGTTGCCTTGTAAGTTACGTAGGTATTGATTTATTGTAGAACAGTACTTAAGCGAAACAAAGAATTTTACTAAAAAACATATTTTTTCGGAATCGTTCTATATAATATACACACAATTTCACTGATTTATGATAATAATTGCAAAACGCCTTTGCTATTGTATACTTTAGGAGGAGAAACGTATTTACCAGGCCAATAAAATTGTCACAAATATCAAAAGAGAGTAGTATTTTGGCGCAACTTACTGACAAGTTTGGCGCAACGATAAAAATACTTACATCTATAAGCTAAATAACATATTAAAATTTCAGGAAAGTTCATTGATTAACGAAAACCCATTAAAGGTGTGTGATGTTCTTTGTCGTAACACGTTCAATGGATATTTTATTGCTAAATAACGGAGTAAAATTTGTTTAAAAAAATAATTAATTACTCTGACTACGTGTGAACAACTGCAAAATGTTATTATTATGCTCTGATTCGCAAAAACAAAGTGATATTTAGTACAAAAATTTCGTTTAAATTAACGATTTATGTACGTAAAGTTCCATGCTTAATTAAAGGCTTTTTGCTTGAATTCAAACTAAATTTGATGACTGATTAAATTTGGATTCGGGTAAAATAACTCTAAATTCTATTATTTAATATGTAATTTGTAATTGTCGGAGGTAATAATTTTATGAAATATTAGGCATTTCGAGGATGTAATCACAAAATAACTCGCCATAATTTTATCCAAATGAACGAAAAGTTCGTATAAAAGTGTGATTGAAACTGTTTAGTTTTTAAGATGTGGATAATTAAAAAAAAACATATCAAACGATCAACATCCATACTTTGACATCGGATATCTTGAAAACCAGTCGACAGTTTTTTTTAGCTCGTCTATGAAATATAATAAAAAATTCAGAATCTTAGCTGAAAACCATTTCCTATAAGATTTGTGCTAGATACTTTAGAGTAGCGATCAAGTAGCAATAGATGGTTCGTTCGGATCTTTAACAAGTTGGAAACGGAATTTAAACGATGAAAATGTACTAAACAAGACAATACAAGTTATGGTGGTAAACGAAGAACATCCAAGTATATAAACATATCGATATAGATGTAACAATTTCTAACTACTTAAATTTATATAAACATTGATAATAAACCATAAACTACACTTATAAAAAGAATAATTACTGAAAATGTTGGAAGTGTCTTCCACCGGCGCCAATGCTTTTATCCACGTAAGTAAAACCTATTAAAACTATGGACTAAATATTCTTCTGGAATGTTTTCTATCACGTTACGGATTATTAAATTTAACTGCTCTAGCGTTTGTGACAGTGGTTTATAGCATTGTTCTTTTACATACCACCATAAGAAAAAGTCAACAGTTAAGTCCGGGGAACGAGGAGCCCATGAAATAGGACCTCCTATTCCAATCCACCTATTTTCAAAGACGTTGTTTAGTGAATATCTGGTAATTAGTGCATAGTGGGGAGTAGCTCCATCTTGTTTAGAGTACACTGAATTTTATTGGAGCTCAATAAATCCACTATTTTAAAAAATAACTATAACTTGTAATGCATTTTTAAAAAGGGGCAGGAACAAGCCTTAAGATTTTGAGAAAATATAAAGGGTGTTCCATTTAAAATAACAAAGTTGTCCTATACCTAAAGTTTGGCCATTTTGTTTTCGTACTTCCGGTTGTCTGTCAAAATAAAATGACATACACTTCAAAAAAAAACTTTCAGTAAAATGAAATTATTCAGTGAAAACCGCAACTCAATGGCCTTTTTCGTTGACGAGTTATGTCTTAATTGACTAGGTACACAAATATGTTTAATGTTTGGGTTAATCAGTGTTAAATAAAATATATTAGGACAGGAACAAAGCGATTTAACTTTGAATAATTAATTTTTTAATTAACTGCCATATCATCATCATTTCGTATTATCTGCGAGATTTCCCTGACAGAAGGTTTACTGATAATATTTCTTATAATCTCTGGTGGCATGTGCCATGAGCTACACACCAGAAGTGAAACTACATTCGCGCAAAACAGAAACTGAAAATGGCCTACAGGCTGCAGGCCTACAATTTGCACAGCGTATTAGCAAAGCCAATCATATTACTATGATTGTCTTTGGTATTAGGTATTCGCGACATAACACTCTCTCCCTATATTCTACCACGTTATCTGATAATTAATAAAATAATATTTATTCAATGTTACAGAGGTTTTCATATATAAAAAAAATAGCGTGCTTGTGATGTATGATCCACCAGAAGGGAAACTTCATCCGCACAAAACAGAAACAGAGAATAGCCTACAGACCTGTACAAGGTTCCTCGAATTCGACTCTATGTATGGGGATCTCGAAAACCGTAAGAGGTACATGTTAGGGCAAAATTGCGCATTTAGTTGCTCAACTATAGCCGTTGTGACATTCCGTTTACGCCCCTGGTATTATTTCGGGCTTAAGTTGCAGTTCGACATTTAGATCCGCGATTTAATACAACCTCATATCTATCTGGCGCCTTCGTCACACTCTATAGCACACAGTACCGACTTAACAATAGTTTCATGTTTTGTTGGTTGCATGATGTGAGTAATCTGCGCGTCGTTGTCATTTTTCTGGCCCGAGACGATCCGAAGCTTTTCAGTTGTTAAGTCGATTCATTTAAAAATCTGGTTTAATCCCAGATGCCTTAGTTGGATTTTGTCGACAAACAATGTAGAAATTTCCACATCGGCCATTATGTTGCGCTTTCGTTAATTATGGTGCCGAGATGCAGGAATAATTCGCGGGGCAAGATTTTTGGGAATTTGCTTTGTCTAATATCGGTCTCCATTGTGTGTCCACATTTTATGAGGTAAGTTTCTTTATTAATTGCAGATGTTTTGCGGTCTTGTATCTTCAGTATTGGTTGTATTATTTCGCTTTTTATTTATTTCGGATTCGATTTAATGAGCTTAATTGATCGGCGTGACGTCATCCCAATTAGAGATTAATTAAGGTTGGGGGTTTTCTTTTTATTATTCGGATGGCCTTGTTTATTATTTAATAATCATTAAAAATATCCGTTTTCATTCATATCGGACTCGATTCAGTTGCTAGATTGATCGGTGTGACGTCGATTTGATTAGAGAGCAATTAAGGCTTATAGGTTTTGTATTCGGATGGCCTAATTACTCGCATAGCTTCGCGCTTGATTTAGTTAATCGTTATCTTAAATTTCGGTCTCGGTTTATTGGCTTGATTGATCGCATGATGTCAAGTTAGGTAGGTTAATTGAAGCCATTGCATTTTAACAAAATAGTCCATGTTATTTATTCATGTGGTTTTGCGATTAGCCAAATAAATTATTTTATTTTATTTCCGACGAAATGTGATGTGGATTTTCGATAATTTTGGAGTTTAATTTTTTTAACCTTGGCGTAGGGTTGTAGCCGGGTGAGTAAAATTTAAATCGGAGTTATTATGCTGCTGTATTTAAGATCTATTGTCTACAGCAACATGTTGTAAATAATGATAAAACTGCTAATTTCATTAAGTTTATTCTATTACCAAAGTTAGGATTAATGCAATGGGGAATTATTGTTTTCATCTTTAATTTTAACTATTAATCTTGCAATTAACTTCTAGTGATCCATGCCGGTTGTTGATTGCTATTATTAGTTAGATAATAAACGGGGAAATTCGGTTGTTAATGGTTAGATTATGCAGTTTTGTTTATTATTAGTTCCATTGCGAAGGGAAGCAGCCATCCTAACGCGTTATTTAAAGCAGTTTATTCGCGTATTTTCGTTCATTGTTATTTACCGTATTGAACTTTGTTCTCGATTTATTTGAATAAATGTAGTACGTTATCCTTTTGATATTAATATTGGAAAGTCGTTCGAACCTTGCATTGGCCAAATTCGTCTAGTACGATGGTTTAAGTATATTGTAGTGCTTTTGTTTGGTTATGTGGACTATACTTGAACTTTTCTCTTGGATTATTAAAGTTTAGGAAGGATTATGCTCTTTATATGATAATAATATTTGAGGGTCACAGACCATTTATTTGTCAAATTATTATGTACCTTTATTTTGCTATGCCAAACTCGGTCTAAAATCTTGGACCGCTTATTTCCTCTTTCTAAAAAGCAGTTATATTATTTTTAACTGATGATGTCGGCTTCCCTTGAACCTTTTTTAAGTTTTTTATATATTTTTTTTTCATAACTAATATTAACTTATAATTGTAATATTTCGATTGCTCTAATATATTGTTACGGTGGTGCTCTTTTCTCATTTATTCTTTGTTTTTTTTTAACTTTTGGTTCATTTTTGAAATTTGATTTAAAATAAAAAGGGAAAATACCCTGTCTTAATCTTAAATCTGAAATTTGAAACACTGCTGAATTAATTTTTTTGAAAGGATAGTATATAATAGAAATCGATTCACATGTCATGGTGACTCGTTACTAGGAAATGTTTCCATTCCTAGGGTCCTTCCACCAGGAAGGAGTTTGGTTGTCGCTCCACCAGGCAAGAATTTGGTTGTCCTTCCACCAAGCAGGAATTTGGTTGTCATTCCACCAGGTAGGAATTTGGTTGTCCTTTCACCAGGCATGAATTTTGTTGTCCTTCCACCAGGAAGGAGTTTGGTTGTCGCTCCACCAGGCAAGAATTTGGTTGTCCTTCCACCAAGCAGGAATTTGGTTGTCATTCCACCAGGTAGGAATTTGGTTGTCCTTTCACCAGGCATGAATTTTGTTGTCCTTCCACCGGGCAGGAATTTGGTTGTCCTTCCACCAAGCGGGAACTTGATGGTTCACCCACCTGGCTGAACTACTGTAGTTTTGGCAAAGCGGAACTTGCTTACCTGGTGAAGTCGGACAGTCCATTGGACCAGCTCGACGTGTTGGACGTCGGAGCGTAGTCCACCCAGCTTGGTTCCGGAACAGGCCATCCGTGTTCACCCAAGGTGAAATTCCTGTAAAGCTAAGTGGTTGATATTTTTAGTTTTTAGTGACTGTTTTGAAATATCTGTCTCTTTCAAGTTAGCACCAAAGTATATGGAAACTAGTAGCTCCACTCCCCCAAATATTTTGTGCCAGCCGCCGAAAATCCGCAGATTGTTGGCAGCATGTAGAGCGTTTTAGTTTAATCAGTCGTTCGTGTGTAGGCAGAGTGTTCAGAATAGAGTCGGATTTGTGGAAATCCTTAATTTTATTTCTATTTTAATATTTTATTCGGACTTCGGTGGAAATATATACGAAGCAATGAAAAATACAAAGGCAAATAGGAGAAATCTATAGTTGGATTAGTGAATAGATATGTTAATAAAATTAGGTGAAGGTCGAGACCGGAAAAATCGTCTAGGTGTCAGATTTTTTTTATAAGTACATATTATATAACGATAACGGAATGCTTTGTAAATATTAAATATCTTTTGGCACTGTGAAACTAACCCAAAGTTGATTCGACGACAAACTCAATAGCTAAAATAAGTTGAGAATAAGTGAAACTAACCGAAAGTTAATTGAACACTAACCCAAACTAACCAAATCTATTAAAATTGATTATAACGTATCGGAACTGCTTCAAATGGCTAAAATAAGTTGAAAATAAGTGAAGCTAACCGAAAGTTGATTGGACTACTAACCCAAACTAACCAAATCTATT
>MU182691.1:280928-294425 GCA_016904865.1 Pissodes strobi
CCGGTTCAAATGATTAAAATAAGTTGAGACTATGTGAAACTAGCCGAGAGTTCAATCGACGACTAACCCAAACTAACCAAATGTAATAAAATCATTATAACGTATCGGAACCGCTTTATATGACTAGCATAAGTTGAGAATAACTGACACCAACCGACAGTTGAATCGACGACTAACCCAAACTATCCAAATCTATTAAAATTGATTATAATGTATCGAAATCGATTCAGATGACTAAAATAAGTTGAGACTAAGTGAAACTAACCGAAAGTTGTTTGGACGACTAACCCAAACTAATCCAAAGTTAATTCGACGACTAACCCAAACTAACTAAATTTATTAAAATTGATTATAAGGTATCGGAACCGGTTCAAATGACTAAAATAAGTTGAGACTAAATGAAACTAGACGAAAGTTGTTTGGATGACTAACCCAAATTAACCAAATCCATTGAAATTGATTATAACGTATCAGAACCGATTCAAATGATTAAAATAAGTTGAGACAAAGTGAAACTAATCAAAAGTTGAATCGACGATTAACCCAAACTAACCAAATCTATTGAAATTGATTATAACGTATCGGAACCGCTTTAAATGACTAAAATAAGTTGAGAATAAGTGAAAGTAAGCGAAAGTTGAATCGACGACTAACCCAAACTAACCACATCTATTAGAAACGATAATGACGTCGGTATTGTAACCGTTTCAAATGGCTAAAATAAGTTGAGAATAAGTGAAACTAACCGAAAGTTAATTGAACACTAACCCAAACTAACCAAATCTATTAAAATTGATTATAACGTATCGGAACTGCTTCAAATGGCGAAAATAAGTTGAGAATAAGTGAAGTTAACCGAAAGTTGATTGGACTACTAACCCAAACTAACCAAATCTATTAAAATTGAATATAACGTAACGGAACCGGTTCAAATGATTAAAATAAGTTGAGACTATGTGAAACTAGCCGAAAGTTCAATCGACGACTAACCCAAACTAACCAAATGTAATAAAATCATTATAACGTATCGGAACCGGTTCAAATATCTAAAATAGGTTAAGGCTAAGAGAAACTAACCCAAAGTTGATTTGGTGACTAACCCAACTAATAACATCTATTAAAATTGATTATAACGTCTTAGAACCGGTTAAAATATTTGAAATATGTTGAGACTAAGTGAAACTAACCGAAAGTTGAATCGACGATTAACCCGAACTAACCAACCTAATCCGGTTAGTCGTTCAATCAACTTTTGGTTAGTTTCACTTAGTTTCAACCTATTTTAGTCATTAGAACCGGTTCAGATACCTTATAATCAATTTTAGTAGATTTGGTTACTTTGGTCTAGTCGTCGATTCAACTTTCACATAGTTTCACTTTTTCTCAACTTATTTCAATCATTTAAAGCGGTTCTAATATGTTATAATCAATATTAATAGATTTGGTTAGTTTGGGTTAGTCGTCGATCCAACTTTCGGTTAGTTTCACTTATTCTCAAATTATTTGAGTCATTTAACGCGTTTCCGATACATTATAATCAATTTTAATAGATTTGGTTAGTTTAGGTTAGTCCTCGATTTAACTTTCGGTTTGCTTCACTTAGTCTTAACTATTTCAATCAGTTGAACCGATTCCGATGCGTTATAATCAACTTTAATAGAGTTGGTTAGTTTGGGTTAGTTGTCGATTCAACTTTCGTTTAGTTTCACTTATTCCCAACTTATTTTAGTTATTTAATGCGGTTCCGATACGTTATAAATAATTTTAATAGATTTGGTTAGCTTGGATTAGTCCTCCAATCTATTTTGGGTTAGTTTCAGTTAGTATCAACTTATTTTAGTAATTTGAACCCGTTACGATACGTTATAATCAATTTTATTAGATTTTGTTAGTTTTGGTTAATTGTCGAATCAAGTTTCCGTTAGTTTCACTTAGTTTTAACTTATACCTTAGTCATTTGAACCGGTTCCAACACGTTATAATCAGTTTTAGTAGATTTGGTTAGTTTGGGCTAGTGGTCGAACCAACTTTCCGTTAGTTCACTTATTCTTAACTTATTTTAGTCATTTAAAGCGGTTCCGATACATTATAATCAATTTTAATAGATTTAGTTAGTTTAAGTTAGTTTTCCAATAAACTTTCGGTTAGTTTCACTTAGTCTTAAATTTTTTTAGTCATCCGATACGTTATAATCAATTTTGATAGATTTGGTTAGTTTGGGTTAGTAGTACAATCAACTCTCGGTTAGCTGCACTTATTCTCAATTTATTTCAGTCATTTCAAGCTTTTCAGAATACATTAAAATCAATTTTAGTAGATTTGGTTAGTTTGGGTTATTCGTCAACAACTTTGGGTTAGTTTCATTTAGTCTCATTTTATTTTAATTATTTGAATCTGTTCCGATACGTTATAATCAATTTGAATAGGTTTGGTTAGTTTGGGTTAGTCTTCCAATCAACTTTCGGTTAGTTTCAGTTAGTATCAACTTATTTTAGTAATTTGAACCCGTTACGATACGTTAGTTTAAGTTAGTTTTCCAATAAATTTTGGGTTAGTTTCACTTAGTCTTAAATTCTTTTAGTCATCCGATACGTTATAATCAATTTTGATAGATTTGGTTAGTTTGGGTTAGTAGTTCAATCAACTCTCGGTTAGCTACACTTATTCTCAACTTATTTTAGTCATTTCAAGCTTTTCAGAATACATTCAAATCAATTTAAATGGATTTTGTTAGTTTGGGTTAGTCGTCAACAACTTTGGGTTAGTTTCATTTAGTCTCAACTTATTTTAATTATTTGAATCTCTTCCGATACGTTATAATTAATTTGAATAGGTTTGGGTTAGTCCTCCAATCAACTTTCGGTTAGTTTCAGTTAGTATCAACTTATTTTAGTAATTTGAACCCGTTACGATACGTTATAATCAATTTTAATAGATTTTGTTAGCTTTGGTTAATCGTCGAATCAAGTTTTGGTTAGTTTCACTTAGTCTCAGCTTATTGTAGTCATTTGAACCGGTGCCGGTGCCGATACGGTACAACCAATTTTGATAGATTTGGTTAGTTTTGGTTAGTCGTACAATCTACGATACAAAAAAGCCGTAACGCGAGACGAAAACATAAACCATGTCATAACGATCACTTTCATGAAACCAAAGAAGTGTAGTAAAAATGAGATTCCGAACTATTATATTATTATATATATTTTGAAATATATTTTAGGTAATCCACTATTATTGCTATCTTTGAAACGGTCAAAGGTACAAAGTTGATTAAATTAGAAAGTTGCCATTATTGATGCCTTTTCAAGATCGATTTGCAGTGTTGTTAAATTCTTGTTAGATTCTGAGATAGCAACAGTGGTATCACCTAAAAATGACACCCCGTATAGCAAATTTTTTTTCAATTTCCTTCTATGAAAATATTTTTACAACTTTGCTCAGTTTCACTTGATTTTTCACCGGCCGGCATTCAGTAGGTCTTTCGGTACGAGTCCATACAATCTCCTGAATACATCTCTGACTAGAGAAAGCCACGCGAATCAATCGGACACTTACGCAGCGCATCGGTCATCTCCAGTTGTCACTTGATATAAAAGAATGTGGCAGAATTACATCAAAGGATTTACCGCTGAGTGAACTTACTAGTTTACATATACTTTGTTAGCACCTTTATCCATGTGAGAATTTGCGCCCATCCTATCTTTGCGGTTTACGTGATCACGATCCCGCGCGATAGACAAAACTCAACTTAAGTTTTTTTTTCAATCTGGAGCACTTGACTGGTGCTGATTCGTTAGAGAGTTATCGCAGTTTGCTTTATTACTGCACTGAAAAAACTGATGATTTAATAGCAAATGAACTCGCGCAATTGCCCTTTTTGCTTTTGTGGCAAGGGAGACTCCTTAATTTCAATGGCATTGCTTTTGCGCTAATCGAAACCACTGCAATTGAGTCAAATACGCCGCGCATTTGCCCTATTATGCCTTTGAGCCAAACGAAATGCTTTTAAGTCAAATTAGGGAGTTTCTGACCAAAGCCGTGTTTTTGTTAACAAGTCGGTCTTTAGCACAAAATTACTGAATTTGGGCCAATTTCTCTGTGTTATTTCTCCTATCCTGAGAGTGAAATGAAATGGTTTTGTGTACAAATTCGGGAGCTTCTAGAGCTAAATGCCATGCTTTTGGTAACGGGTCTGTGTTTTTGACATAGGTACATTCCAAGAGGCGTGGTTTCCTACACCCCGATGGTGGTCAGCTTCTCTTAAACATCGAATCGAACAGGTGCGTGTGTCTTTTCCATGGTGAATACATGATCATGAGTAATGTGAAAGAATTCTTGGCGATGTGGCGTTATCAAAATGTTAAGGTATGTAAGTTATTTATGATTTCTTAAAAATTTATATGACAACAATGTTGGTTGATCAAAATCTTTCTTTTAACTAATCTATAGGTTGTATCGTGACATATACCTTAAAATTATTCGTATAATGCCGCTCTAAACTATGATTAGATAATAATTTATATATGTATATAATACACATACATTTGTAGCGTAATAATATTAACCACTATAAACATTTTGAATTGTGACGCTATCAGCTCAGAAAATTCCTAAGTCATCAGATAACTTGCAAAGCACGCGTTGGTGTGCGTCAGTGCGTCCATCTTTGTTCAATAGAATGCTGGTATTTTGATAAAAGTTTCCAAAAACATTTCTGCTTATTGGCTAAACGCGCAAGCATTTGTAGCAAAGTCTTAGTCCCTGACATTAAAATCTTAGGATTTTGTTACAATTTCGTGAAAACTTTGAGCCCGGCTCTTTATTGCTATACACTCATGTCTTGTTGCTAAAATTTAGTGCCGATTTAAAAAAAAATAAAAGCAAATAATAAAAAAAAAGGTTATGATTTTTTAATTATTATTATTAGTTTAAACTTATATCCGTTTGGGTTATTGTCAGCTCCGCCCTTGACTAAACTATGATTTGTTTTCTTGCAGCGCAAAACATTGACGGATTAGATATAATCAAATTATTACCAAAAAAAGAAGAAGCAGGCATTCTCGAACAAAATATTCTGGGAGAGAAAAAGTTGACAAAAGCTATCCAAAGCCTGAAAGATTGGTGATGGTAAATCAAACATTTAGAACCTGATGTAATTACCAACAATGCTGAAGAAATTAGCTGGATCAGTGTTGATAATTTTTGTTTTAAAATAGGTTTGGCATTGCAACTTTTTGTTGGAGATGCGGAAAACTACTAAACAGTGATCTTTTAATTTTTTTGTACCTTCAACAGGATCACTTTTTTGTCAAACATTTCAGTTCATAAGTGCTTCTGTTTATTTTCAATAGCTAATGTGCTTTTGCTGTTACCAAGTTCGTATTAGTATTACTTTTTTGTACCTTCTACAAAGCACTTTTCAAAAGATTTCACTTCATATAAGTGCTTTTGTTTATTTTAAATAACTCAAGTGTCTTTTACCTAGTATAAGTTATCCTCATAAAAATGCCAAAATGTTATTTTTGTTACATGAAAAGAAACTAATAAAACTATATTTCGATATTCCTCCTGTGTATCTCTATACATTCTACCGACATCCACATTATATTTAGGTCATATATTTTTCCAAAGACTTTTTGATATGAACACTTTTTTAACGTTATAATTGATTTGTGCTATTTGGGTAAGTTACTCTAAAATCGAGAATTTTGAGAAGTATATATAGGGCGATGTGAGATAAAGCCATGGCGAATTTCTCCTAAAAACATGCGAGCTTGTCTGTACAAGGCTATCAGTTATACGTGGACCTACCCAAAAACTTTTTTGCTAGCCGGCTTAAAAAGTTGTAAAATAGTTTTTGAGGGGTACATATAACTTATCGCCCTGTACAGATAAACTCGCATGCTTTTAGGAGAAATTCGACGTGGCTTTTTGTTGCAAATTCGCACTACTTTTGTCGCAAATGCGCAGAGCTTTTGTAGCAAATTCGCAGTGCCTTTTAGCAAATTCGCAATACTTTTGTCGCAAATTCGAAGTGCTTTTGTAGCAAACTCGCAGTGTTTTTAGCAAATTTATAATACTTTTGTTGCAAATTCGCAGTGCTTTTGTCGAAAATTCGCAGTGCTTTATTAAAAAATCATAATGGACTTTGAAGACAGAGTTGAAACTTTGGCATAAAATCATACAAATTGCTGTGCTTTTATGACAAGAACATACTCTTTTGGAACAAGGAATTTTAGGCGTTTATCCCAAATGTGTCCTGAATTTGCATCAATTGAGCCATGCATTTGGCATATATCAAATGCATGGCGCAATTGATTCAAGTGCGTTCGCATTTGAGCCAATCAAATTGTTTTTTCAGTGTGTCAAGCAGTATGAAGGTCGACATTATTAAAATACTGCTGTACCTTATTTTGTTATTACACTTAGAGTTATTGCAAATGCCTTGTTTTTATTCTATTTTTTGTTCCTCTTATTTCTAACCTAATTTTTTGTTGTCATTGGTCTTGCTATTTTTCTGATATTTTTCCAAACTACCAAATCGAAGCATAAATTACAGAGAAAGTAAGGAGGTTGTCTTTCTCGAAAAGTATAACAAAATCAAAAGGAAAACAATTTGCTTTCATGAAGGAACTGACGAACATGTACATGTACCCGAACTTAGCCGATAAGTGAAATAAGGAAAAAATAAGGACGACCTAAAGACTGCATAAATAAAGTCAGGCACTATTCTTATTAAGGGAAATATTAGGCTTCGCCACATCTGCTCATGTGCAAATGTCAAAATAAGAGCGACTTTAATACTACTTGTCCTTATTTACTTGTGCGATAACTTTCTAATAATTCCATTATTTGCCCTTAATAACAAAGATAAACAATTTTATTTTGTAGTTATAATTCCATTGTTTTTTGATTAGTTTTAAACCAAATATAATCATTGTTATAGCACCTGAATTTATGAATTAATATTTTGGCCTCCTCAATTTACTTATACACTCTTTATATATTTATCGCTATTTTTGGCAATTACCTTGCTTATTTTGATGTTTTACAATAAAGAGATAGTATTTTATTTACATCGTTTTTTATTTTTCTCAACAATTTTACGTATCGAAACTTCTTACTTATTTTGCTTCGGCGTAATTTTAAATAGTTTGTTACTTTTGAGACTTTTATATTCAATAAAAATATTTTATTTTGTTTTTTGTTAAGTGGAAAATTGGAGCATTTTTTATTTTGAATAAAAATAAAAAAGTAAAACTAAATAAATTGGTTCGTTTATTTATTACCCCAAAGCAAAATAAATAATTTAAAAAATAATAAAAACTGAAATTAAAAAAAAAAATTAAAAACACATGTTCATATTAATAACGCCAATATCATCTCAAATGCGATAAAGAATAAAGTTTATATTTAAAAAAGAAAGTTGATGATGACACCTTGAAGACGAAAACGTCGAACTCGAAACTGGATACCACCAGTGGATAAAGCGAAAAAAAAGGCAATGCAAAAGTGCAACTCAAATTGAAATCACTTTTTAAATAAGCCCAGGAAAAAAATAAAACGATTTTTCAATATTTCGGTTTTTTCGTACATCTCCGTAAACACTGGGAATTTAAAAACTTTCTAAACGGCATATTGCTGGGCACTTGACATATGCACAATTTTGCCCTTATTTAACTGATATTGTGTCTCTTACGGTTTTCGAGTTTCCCATACATAGACTGTATACGATGCATAACTGTCTCTCATCATATTTTACCACATGTTTCCTGTTAAATGGGCCAAAAAACATTTCTTGAATTATGCGTAGTTTTTTATAAATAATAAAAGTTAGTTTGCTTGTGGACCATACATCAGAAGTGAAACTTCATTCGCACAAGACTAAAACAGAAAATAGACAACAGGCATGCACAGTGTATTAGGTATATGACGCATAACACTTTCTCCCCATATTTTTACAGATGGTTTAAGCTAAAGAATAAAGTAAGATTCTTTCAATGTTGTATAGGTTTTCATAAATAAAATTCTAATTTTATTTTATGCAAATTCGTCGACACGAATAGTAGAGCATACTATATTCTAAACCTCGACCAGTTCAACCATCGATTCTTTTCAGAGAAATATAGACGAGTTCGGCGTGGAAGACGCAAAGATAAGAGATGGTTATCTCATTATTGGTTTGAATCGACGACGGACCGAAAGAAAAAACTCTTTCCTTCTGTCTTTACCAATGCTAGATCTCATTCTTTACTTTTGATCGTCGCGCTGATCACATATTTCCAGTGTAATACGCGTTCCCCGTATTACACCCTTTAGAACTTTCGTAATGCGCTCATCCGCTCCAGATACATCGCACCTAAGGAAGTTTCACTTCAATAAAGCCTTAATTTTATGCAAATTCTCCGATATTAATAATAGAACCATACTATAAATTTCTTTTCTATGCAAATTCTGTGAACCACTAAAACGCATAAACATCAAGTAAATATCACCCTGTCCTAAGTTTGAACTTGGAAAATATTATGTAAACATTCAAGACAAATTGTAAACCACGCGAGAGATCAACGCAAGCAATTATGAATCTTAAACGTGCAACGATCAGCAAATTTTAGTAGATATATAAATACTCAAGCCAATTATGTTCGACATACCTAACCAAAAATTAAATAACAACACCGCTTTTAAAAAAAGTTATTATAAAACAGGGACCAAGACTTATAAACAATTCAAACTATAACTCAACCGATAGCACATGCGTGTTTTAGTAATCAAATTCACAGTCTTTGACCAATAGATATTTTTATTGTTTTAATCGAAGTGTCGATGTCGCCTTTATTATCTTTTCTCACCTGACGTAGATCGATCCTTCAACGATCCATCGGTTCGTTCAACGATCGATTCTTGTCAGAGAAAAATAGACAAATTAGGCACGGACGTCGTGGAAATGACGAAGATAAAACATGGTTATCCCATGCTTGATTTTAATTGCGGATGGGCCGGTGTAATGAACGCCGATTTACCCTATTTACGTACTTACTGTATTTTCGGCCTTTTCTTCAACCTCTGTTCTTTTTCTGAAACCAGGTTTGCAGTACCAGTGTATTGACACCGCCTATTTCGTTGAAAATAATTTACCTGGGCAACTTAGACAACTACCCATATTTCTCCACTTAGTTTAAAACAACTTCATTCCTCTTCCCAGTACTCAATTATTATATCCTTAATTAATATTATATAAGTAAATGAGCGTAGGCCGAATTACTTTCCGTTTTAAAATAATATAACAATATTTGAGATTGCGTTTTTAAGGGAGCACACAATTTAAAGGGAGCATTTTTTAATTAATTAGTGGCTGGCTCAAATTTAGTCACGTATCTTCTGATATGACCTAGGATTTAAAGTTTGCCAGACAATCAGTTTTGGCACAGTAAAAAGAAAATTTCTTTGGTATTACTACTTAACCGCTGTGATCTTACTTCGTATCAACTTTCCTTGAGGATTAGATTTTATCTGAGAACATAATAAGTAAAAACTAGGCAGTCAATCAATTACTGCTTAATAAATAGAAAATTCATTAGCATTAATACGTAACCGCAGTGATTTACTTTGTAACATACATTCCATGGAACTCAAATCATTCTTGGATTATGGTAAAACAAATTCTACATTTTCTACTAAATAAAATACAGAGTGACGCTAACACGAAATTGTTTTAATGGGATATTCATATTAAAATGCTCGAATAACATTTCCTACTAAATAAAATTACAGAGTCACTCTAGCACTGAATTGTTTAATGGGATAATCCTTAAAATCTCGAGTACATACAAAAAGACAATGTTACCAAATATACAGGCAATCTAAGCATTATGATTTTAAAATTAAACTTACTGTCTAGGACTTAACGTTACACCAGAACCTGCTTTTGTAGCCTTAATCGCTTCTGTTGACCACCTTCTACTTCGATGAGTGACGAATTTCAGACAGCGTTTTTTTACGTTATTTTTCGAGCCGACAACATGAATTTACTTAATAACTTGAGACACTATTTACGGTTCTGTCAATACTATGACCATTTGGACATAGTACATACTTGTAAAAATTAACTTTGGATTAAAAATTTCATGAGTTCCATTCGGACATTATGACGTGCTACAAGTGAAGATTCAGTTAAGACTAACTTTTGCCCAGCTAATTTTTCGCTTTTATAGCAACTTTTTCGACTTGTTTGTTCTTTAAAAATCTGGACTCTACACCTGCGGTAATTAAAACACCTGCAGCGCATGATGACGAAAAGCGCTTAAAATTTTCGCCGAAAGTGGCAATTCGCGTTTTAACATTTTTTGTAAATTGCAGTACCGTCGATGGTTCCAAATTTTTAATTTTTAAAGATCTTACTAATTAGGTAGAAGCTTTTTACATTCCAAACTTAATTACATCATTAAAATTAGCTCATCCATGGTTTTTAAATTCGAATAGGTAATTAAAATTGGAGAACACGATTTTCCGTTTTATGTCTTGTTCCGGGAATTTTTCTTACTAGAAACGCCCCCTGGCCAATGGTTTTCTTTTTTGAACAAAGTTTAGGGGAAGCTGTTTTTTTGAAGCGTGCATCAGCGTTTGATATTTCTTGAAGTTAGTTTTCTAGTCGCGTGATATCATGCAGTCGAAAAAAAAAATCATAAGTATAAGACATCCGCGTTTAAAATCTCGAATCCTGTGAAGTTAAACACCATGCCGTTTATTTCAAATATATTCCAATGGCAAGTGATTTTATCTTAATCAAGCTTGTGTTAGGTGTTTTTGTCGTACACTTTTATTAGGCAAAGATGATTAACCCTTTGACGCGATTCTGGTATTACTTCTTGAAACTTAGATTTAAATTTAAATCTTGTTTAATAAAATAAAATGATTATTTTATTTGAACGTTCTCTCTCCTGGTGATTTAATTCGAAACTTGGTTTATTTTTGAAACAATTAAAAATTAATTTTTAAAAACAATTGTCGAAATTAAGTTAACTAACTCAAGTGTTAGCCCTTGGCTATCATCACACCGGAACAATTTACTTCGCGTGTCACAATGTAACTATCGCCTTCTATCTTTTCCAACGCTATATTTCATTCTCTACTTTCGATCGCCTCGCAGGATCACATAATTTGTGAGGTTACGAATTCGGCGTATCACAAATTTTGTAACAGAAGAAGTTTCGCTTCAAAAAAATATTTAAATTTACCGCTTACATGTACAATATGTCATAAATTGAATTTAATGGCGTGCCCCGGCGCGGCGGTCATGGAATACTCAAATTTTTTAAGTGAAATTTCTAAAGACCAACTGAGGAACATGGTTAGCGAACGTGAAAGTGATTGGAAATGCTACAAAATGTGTATACGGAGAGGCGAACCTTACAAAATGTGTAATATGGCGAGGCGATCGAAAGTAAAGAGGAAGATATACCGCGACCCACGATTTTGCTCAGGCTTGTCCACAATTCAAACCAAGCATGAGATAACCATCTTTTACCTTTATTTCTTCAACGTCATCCACGTCGAACTCGCCAATCTTTCTCTGACAAGAATCGATCTTTGAACGGGCCGCGGTATAAGGTATAGTATGTTCTATCATTCGCGTCAGCGAACTTGCATAAAGTAACAACAATATTTCGTTCTGTGCGGATGTTTCACTTCTGGTGTGTGGTCCACAAGCAAACTTTTTTACTATAAAATCTTTTTTGGGCATGAGTACTTGCTGGAGAACATTGCTTAGTAGCGGATAGTCTAGTGATTAGCTGCAACCCGTGGATAATTGAGTATTATTACTCACTAGCGTTAATAATGGACAACGTTAATTACTCGCAAAGAAAGGAAGTATTTATTTATATAATACTCACCGATTTCCTTATCTAATCCCAGTCTTTCCATAATGAGGCAATTTGAAACTCATCTTCAGATTGGTTCTTTACTTAGATGTAATGTTAACGTGCTTTGTAAATAGGAAAATAATATTAGCGCAGGTGTTCAAAGCTTCCAGGACCATTTAAACAAGAGCTCTGCTTGTGTATCACCATGTAAGTTAACCTTAAGTTCTTCAACTAACCTAAATTCATGATCTCTTAAATTCTGTAAAACACAAATACATGGGTGGAGATGTTTCAACGATAAAGAGTATTGCATAAATATAACAATAACTACATTACTATTTTTTTGAAAATATGTTTTTGAAATTTATGTTTAAAAGGAAAAATAATAAATCATTTACCATTTTCAATTCAGATTTTGATTAATATTAATTTTGGTTGAGTTATATTTGCGTAATAAATGCATAATTGCAAACCCAGACAGGAAAATTAATAAAAATTATCAAAAATTACGTAATATAATGTTTTAATTTATGTATAATATGATTTTTTATTAGGATTTTCGAAATGTATTTAACAATTTACTTCATAATAAAAGCTAATTAAAGTAGCAAAACTTTAAAAAATCAACGCAGTTTGAAAATCTCCTAAAGCTTTTTTTTTGGCATTTGAATTACAAACCCGAAGAGAAAAATAAATAAAAAAGCACAATATAACATTTTAGATATTTTATTCGATACTTCTACAAATAAATCAGTCTTTATAAATAGTACATTCAAATAGAAATGCATTCATTACAAAAGTGCACTTAATCATTTAATATCATGAAAGTGTTACATTATTTACCACGCTATAACTAATTTATCACGATAATATCTCTTATAACCCTACGAGGCAAAATTTAAAACTCTGTTCAAAAAGGGGCCAATTTTATTTTATTATGGAATTCCAACAATGGACAATACAAACGTGTGGCATTAAAAATTTAATTTGACTGAATTAATTTTAACATAAAACTTACACTACTTCTGTTATTGGACCTTCTTGCACTGAGATACAAAAACAAGTCACGTCCGTCATATTGTTGCATTCGTTCTCAATAAATCATTATCGATTTATCAAAAACAAAAATTAAAAATTATTATAACGTAATAGAAAAACAATATTGTATATTTATTTTCCTTTTAGTAAAATTACATTCTCTTTTAATTTCTTCTCCCAACATTGAATCAAATATTTAGAGATGGCAAAATTAGTTTTCCATCATACGTCAGAGCCATGGTTGCGTCTGATTTAATTTTTGGAATAATTAATATTAAAAGATATTTATGAATTCAACATTATGACGAATGTTGTAGCTTAAAACTATTAAAATACACAGGTTGTCAATGTTTCGATAATTTTGCAGGATATCTCAGTTACCTACCTATCTTTAAATATAGAAAGTTGCAGTTTTCACATTACTATTATATTATATCTTGTGATGTCTAAGCAAAATATTCGTGTAAAACAAGGGAAATTAAAAATTCTTAATTTTTAGGCGTCCTTTGTATATGAGTTTCTGATAAGTTACAGCAAAATTGCAGAATACTCACTAGATATGGAAACATAACATAAAGTAACACATTTAGGAGAG
>MU182692.1:0-41588 GCA_016904865.1 Pissodes strobi
AGCCACGTTTACCAAGAGGGCCAATACAGCGGGCCCTGACATTATTATGGCAGGGTCGACCATTCCTTCATCCTCGTCAATCGGACTGCCGGGTATCTCGGTCAACAGCAATATGTCCTGGCATGACCACGTTGCTAACATCGCAAAATCAGCCTCCCAGAAGCTTGGTGCGCTATTTCGCAACAAAAAACTCTATACACCGCAGCAGTTGCTCTTGCTCTACAAAGCGCAAATAAGACCGTGCTTAGAATATTGCTCACATATCTGGGGTGCCGCACCAAAGCACACCCTAAAGCTGCTGGATTCCATACAGAAGAGAGCAGTGCGTCTCGTCGGCGACCCGGAGTTGACCCGGAATCTAGATAGTCTGGAACACCGCAGACATGTAGCCGAGATATCTCTGTTTTACAGATACTTTCACGGCAGATGTTCCCAGGATTTGGCCCGCCTCATCCCGCCCCTGGCAGCTCCTGTCAGACAGTCACGACAGATGGCAAGAGCGCACCAGTTCGTCGTACAACTAGAAACTCCTAGAACATCGCTTTACAAGAACTCCTTTGTCTGGCGCACTGCATCACTGTGGAACTCACTCCCAGAACATCTGTTTCCCACTAATTACAACTTACAAATATTCAAGAGCCGTGTCAATCAACATCTTCGCACACACACCGCTCGTCGAGCGCCATAGGGTCTCCCTTTAGTGTGTGTGCCGCTGCCATAAAAAAAAAAAAACCTCACAATAAAAAAATATGAAAAGGGCAACGATTTTAAACCTTGACAATAAAACGATAAGTTTTGTTTGAGAAAACTGAGCTCGTTTCACATACGCAATGAAATCTCCAGCCAGGAGGATATTTGGAATGTAATGAGATGAATCTAAGCTAGTGGTGACTGTTAAGGAGCGGCCTGTAGGTGTTTGGAGGACTTCTCATTCCATTATCAATGGGATGACGGGCGGTTTGGCTGAAGAGTCTCCGATGTCACAGCAACGAACTGAAACTTTTACAGAGAGCCGAGAATCCCAAGGAAGTCCATAGAACATATCTCCGGCTATTATCAAAATATTCGTGGACTCCGCACGAAGACCACACGATTTTTCAATGAAGTTTTAAATTGCAACTACGACGCTCTTTTTTTGACTGAAACGTAGTTAAGTGATGGAATTGCTAGTAAAAAAGTATTTTCTAACAATTACATCGTATATCGAAAAGTCGAAAACTCTGTAATTACTGGTAAAGACTGCGGCTGTGTGCTGATAACTGTAAGGATTACGTTCCGTTTGACCACCTATGAATTACCTATTGGTCCTGGAGAGGAATTATGGTTTGGTATAACCTTAAACGACGTACGTTATGTGTGTGCTGTTTATATTCCGCCGCTGTCGACATCGGTTCTGTATAAAGATCATGCGGCAAATATTTCATCGGTTAATAATAGCTTGGTGATTGGTGATTACAACTTGCCTAATTTTGTACAATCTGTTGTCTTGTTGGACTCCGGAGACAGCTTTGTTGTGGCTGAAAATTCTCATTACCTTAATCTGTTGAACAATAACTCGGACCATGTTTTTTTTTTATGGAATGAATGTGGGATAATTTTATATGATTGTATTTACTTGTTTGTGCGACCTTGTTGAGATTAGTAATGTTGTAAATCACAATAATATTGTTTTAGATTTAGTTTTCTCTAATTACTTGTGTGTCTATGTTAATAAGTGTGATACACCACTATCTATGGTACACGCCTACCATCCATTCTTGGATAGCTGGTTGTAAAGCCCATGCCAGTAAATTGCATAGGGTTAGGTAATTATTGCGGCGCCGGCGCCCCGATGGACGCTGTTATTAATCTTGAATTGGAAAACTTAAATTTCTCTCGGGTTAGTTGGTTAACTTATTTGCCGCTTTTTTCAGTCAGTTTATGTCTGGCACCACAATGCTGGTGCTAGCCTGAGTATTAACTCCCGTATATCTAGTGACGCAAATGTGTGCAGCGTGTTCATTGACAGTGATGTGGTGTTTGCAATATTGTTCGATCTCGATGTAAATAAGTGCAGGGCCCGATCACTTGCCTCCACTATTTCTTCAGAGCTGTAGTCTGACTTTGGCGGTACCCCTTGCTTGTATCTAGGACTTATCTTTGAGCAACGGTGTCTTTCCGGCTGTATGGAAGTCGGCGAATGTTACGGCCTGGTTCAAGGGTGGTAACCGGAGTGACGTGCGTAATTATCGGCCCATCTATGGATTAAATTGTGTGATGAAGGTGTTGAAAATGATAGTTACTAAGTTTTTACAAGATGTCTTCAGGAATAGCATCTCGGCTTATCAGCATGGCTTTTTCCGGGTAGGTCTTGCCAGACGAACTTGAGCCTATTTTCAAACTTTTTGGCAACTGCTCTCGATGCGTTTACAAAGAGGCACTGTTTACTTCGATTTTCGGAAGGCATTCGATAGAGTAGGTCATCGCATTATTATTGACAAATTGGAAATGTACGGCATTCATGGTTCATTATTGAGCTGGTTTAAAATTTATCTCGAAGACCGGACCCAGGTTGTTATGATTGGCAACGCGGTGCCAGAAGAAATCCGTTTCTTCTCTGGAATACCACAGGGTTCCCATCTTGAACCTATCTTATTTTTGCTTTTCATCAATGACTCGGGTGAAAGTTTTAAGCAATGCTGATTTCAGTTTTTTTTTGCGGACATCCTAAAAATATATCGCATACCCTCCAGCACAAGCGACTGCAACTTATTGCAGATTGATATCGACTGTTTGACCTCATGGTATAGGGCAAATAGAATGAAGCTAAACACTTCGAAGTGCAAAGTCATATCATTCAATACGAAAAAACATCCCTTTGAATTCCTATTTCATTCAAGGCTGCAAACTTGAGCGAGTGACGACTGTTAATAATCTTGGTGTTTTGTTTGACGATGGGCTGAGCTTTGAGTGTCACATTGACTGGGTCATTTCTGAGGCATTAAGGATGATTGGTTTCATCATGAGGCAGTGTTGTGTCTTTAGAAACCTGGAGGTGCTGAAAATTTGTACTTTTCGTTGGTTAAAAGCCATTTTGATGACTGCTGCGCAGTATGGTCGCCATTCTACACGACACATATTGCCAGAATTGAAAGGGTGTAGAAGTTCATAAATTTTTTACTCTTTAAGCTTAATGTTGACAAATCAACACTGTCATATGAGGAGCGCTTGCCTGTGA
This sequence comes from Pissodes strobi, assembly GCA_016904865.1. NCBI lineage: Eukaryota > Metazoa > Arthropoda > Insecta > Coleoptera > Curculionidae > Pissodes > Pissodes strobi. The sequence continues at coordinate 3,218 of MU182692.1, forward strand.
TTTCCATTTAGACACTGCAAAGTTGCAGAGTCACTCTGACACTCTCCTTCGGACATAGACTCCTGGTGAATCTGATCGATTGTCCTAACTTGGTGGCGCTGCTGAATTTCAGGATGCCATCTCGAAGTACGAGACAATTGCAAATATGAACCTTAAATTATTGCCGAACAAACATTGGCAGAAACGAAATAATATCCAGATTTATCGCTTGGTATAATAAGTATTTACCTCTACATTTTGACTATAATTGCAGTCCATTATCGTTTTAAAATGCAGTAAGCTGGCTTCTCGATACTGTTGTTGTCCGCGAATATCCCTGATCATGTTATATTTAATAAATTATATTGTCCATATTGTTTGATATTTTTATGTGTCTAGTATATTTCTATTATCGATCTTACGTAAATACTTAATTCAGCATAGTATTGTATCATTTGGAACTTTGTTCTGTTGTGTACTCTGTATGAATAAATTAAATAAATTAAATTAAAAAGATATAATAGGTTGATGCCATTGTCACGACAATACAAAATTGCTTCCACGAAAGCCTGACTTTCGTGGTTATCTGAAAGTAATCAAATTCTGTTTGTTGTTGAACAGTTTCCCACTCTTCCATCCGTTTTTGTTACCAGGAGCAAGGGGTGAAGCGGGAGTATCAAGCAAATATTCATGCTGGTTTCATTGCCTCGTTCCAATCGCACTTACTTTGGTCACAAACGTAACTTACCTCTTCCTACTGATTTGATTTGACGAACTTACTTTTCACAAGACTACTGAAATTTCGGACTCGCAAAAGTTAAAAATTGCTTTCAAGTGTGAACTTATATTTTAGTAAGTAAGTAAATAGATTTATTTACCTGAAATTTCGTTTAAAACGATTTGAAGATCATTTGATATTTAAATTAAATCCAATCCAATCCATGATCATCTCTTATATGTTCAATAAAAACATAGTATCATCAGTATGGAGTTTTGTTATATTTCTTGTACTAAGGCCATATGTTATGTCGTTAAGAGTGATAATGTTTTCTGCTTGTAAAATGGTCAAAAAATTATCTATGCCCCAGAGATCCTTATTTAGTAAAAGAACGCCATGTTATACAGTGCCAAAGGCCTTTGACAAGTATAATTGCACTCGATATTGTAGGTTGATTTCCTGTGTATCCTGCGGAAATCAGTTTTTGTGAGGCTGTGAATAAAACCGATGGTAGCTGAAGCACGAGCCCCTTTTGATTTGACCTTCAGGCCAAAAAGGTGATAGGCGGTGACGGAGGCGCAAAATGTTTTAATTTCTCTGGAAATTGATAGCAGCTAGGCTGGATTGTAATAACTTTTGACTTCATGGCATTTTAGTATGGATTAGCCGACACCTGAAGGAGAGCCGACCAACAGGTAATTATTTAAATAATGGCGAGTTTTTAGCAGCACGAGGACGCCATTTTAATACGTCTTATGTTTGTTTTATCTTATTTCAGGCTCTTAAATCTACTCTTAAATCTATACTTAAATCTACTCTTAACTCTACCTAATTCTACTCTAATTTTAATTCTAACTTTAATGGAATCCTGAAATTGAACTAGTTCGAGGAGAGTGAGTAATTTAAATTCATATGGGCGGATGAGGAGACTGTAGAAGAGGAACGGGAGATTCCAGGACGCAGTTCTATTTCTAAAATCGTAGCCTGGTGGGTAGCAATGTAATTGTTAATTGGGAAGTGGAAATTAAATGGTCGGAATGAATCCGTGGTTATGAAACCACTCTGCTGAAGAAGCGTAGGAGCCCCGAGCATTCTCGTCTGGAATTCCGTAAAGATAAGTGATCCTTTTTTAGAAATGTTTGCACAATTCCTCATTATGTGATCTTTTTTAACAGAAAAACCGACATTTCGAAATTTAGCTTTAAGTATCTTTATAGTATCTCATACCTTACCTTTACCGTATCATTGATTAATCTTGTACATTTATCTTATTGTACATTTATCTTACCGTATCGCAAAACAAGATTATATATCTTTAACTTTAAGCTTCGTAACAAGGATTTTGATCTAATCAATCAAAATAATTATCTTTAATGAGTACTCTGCATTATAGTGATTAATTTCTCTATACATATTCGGTGTTAATCTTTGGAAATTTCAATCTGTAAATTTTAGTAAACTATTATTTCTTAATTAGGTATCTTTATCTAGTGACTACATAGCAAGTAGTGATATTATTTCGCTATATTTAATTTTTTCCAAGGTTACCTAGTCCTGGATTTTAAATTGAAAATATAAATTTTTCGAGGGTAAGCCTTAAATTTAATATAGGTAAATTGAATTTCTCTCAGAGATGTCTGTTAGATTTTACAATTATCTCTCGATTTTGACATATTTTCTAAATACAATATGTGATCGAATTTCAATATTTTGACATTGATTTGATTTTGCTCGATTCTGAGAATCATTTTGATCAGAGTTAATTTGGTTAATTATGTAATGAAATTATCTTGACTTATTAGTGGACTGATTGTAACTTATGGGCTATTAGCTTATCAAGACCATTAATTTTAAATAGGGTCGTAAGGACAATTTCATATATTACCTATCTCATTATATCGTAGGCTAGGATCAGTTCATGATAAATATTGCTTATTTTATCTTACCTATACAGATTGTTAATTGGTAGTTGAAAATTTTATTCAAATGTAAATTTGAAAGATACTAAGGAGAGTCAAAGGTTATTATTAAAAATTGTTAGGAAAACATATCTTTAATTTATTGCGTTTACTTTCCTTACATCGGTGTCTTATTATGGATAATACAATCTGACAATTTAGCTTAATCTTTTCTTATCTTTCGTAACTCAAGGAACATTTAACTCTTACTTTTATTTATCCAAATAATTTCAATTAAAATCAAAACATCAATTTAAAAATTAAAAAAAAAGAGGAAGCGATGAAAATGTTATAATATATTGTGAATTTTTACTATCTCCAAAGTCTTGGGTGTTGACGGTAACTATCTTTAAACAACGAAAGTACTATCTCCATTTTTATTTTATCATCAACATCATCGACTGATTTATTAATGTGGACATACTTGGGGCAGCACTGTAGCGGCACTCTTTTAGTTTACCCCACTTAATCAGCACCAGGTTTTGAAGCGTCGAGTATGCTAATCACGTTTTCGGATTTCTTCATTAGTTGTAGAATAGGATGTTTTATAACCAGGAGTGAGTTTGGTAAGATATGAGCCAAATTTTCACCAATATGAATAAAATATTGATTCATGTATTCACAGATCTCCCCGCTATCATTCAAGGGATCGTCAGTTGTAAGAATCTAAAGTCCCATGTTTCTGCCAATCTCTTTATTGGCGCAGACTAAATTTATGATTTTCCTAATATATAGGTCCTTTTCAAGTAGGTATTGTCTTTATACATAATCATCTTGTCACATTTAACAAGCATCGTATCATTGAATTCCGCGCAAGTATATCTGAATTCTGCTCAAATTATCTCTGGAAATCTTCTGTAGATTTTGCAAAAGTAACCACTTTTAAAACTGTACTCCCAATAAAATGTTTTATTCAGGTCTACAACCAGTTTTATCTCATCTTTTTGTAGCTTGAGAAGCTTTTTTGTGTAGTTATGGCCTGTCTCTGCCCAGGTGCATTGGTTCAATATGTCTCTTTCCGCCTTTTTTTCCAATTTCTGAGTTCAATCATTACGGGATACATTAGTGATGCCACAGAATGGTTCAGGCCCGCAAAAAGGTCGTCTGGACCATTCCGTGAAAGTTACTCAGCGGCTTTGTTGCTTTTTACACTATCGTGCCCTGGTACCCACATTATGGCGAGTCTGTTTCTGTTTGCCAGTTGATTTGTAGCCATCCGACAATCCCACACTAGCCGGGAGTTGATTCTGCTAGATGCTAGCGCTTTTAAGGCTGCTTGACTATCTGATAGGATATAGATCTTTGCACCTCTTAGACCTTTTTGGCACATTCAGAGTGCCTATATTGATAGCATTTAGTTATGCTTGAAAGACGGCGGGAGTGTTTCTTAAACATGCAGAGACTCGACACCTAGATCCGTAAACTCCGGATCCCACTACTACTTTCATTTTTGATCCATCTGTATACCAGACAAATGGTCCCCTCTCTAGTTGTTTCAGTATTTCTCCTGTATTATTGCGGTCTTCAATTACCACTTCAAAGGAACGAACAAAATGGAGTTTTGTTTCCATTGTATCGGTTGGTTTGGTCGACGCCTCTATGTGGATATCCTTCAGAATTTTAAGGTGACCAATCGAGTTTCCTGACTTCAGTTTTTGTGTCTGAGTGACTTTATGCGCATTTTTCTATACATATGTGTAGCGGAAGGAGGTCAAGTAGGGTTTACAGAGCTGCTGTGTGGCATGTTTTCATAGCCTTTGTTATACCCAGACATGCAAGCCTTTGTACTCCTGTTAGCTTTCGCTGTATTGTTATTTCCTTTGCTTTTACCCACCACACTAAGCTGACTGGCTAACTAACTTGGTTATTTGATCTGAATATATATGAAAAGATGCCGGGAAAATATTAAAACATTGCAAGGATGGGCCCAGAACTGTTCTACATGTTGTATTATAATTCAAGCTCAAGCTTGATTTTTGAAATAAAATTATTTCACTTAGTTGGATAATTTCAAAGAAAATCTAGTCAAAAGAAAGGGGTATCTCACTTCAAGATTAAACTAGCGTATTTATAATTTCTGAGCCATTATATTAAAAAAAAACTGCTATTCTGCTCTTCATTGAATTAGATCGTGATCTCGTAAAATCACACCGGACGATGCGGAGCTAAACAACTAGCTTTTACACAAAGGCAAAAACTGCATATACTCCAAGCCATAAATTCATTTAAACCGTAAAAATGAAACAGCGCGTTTACAAGTACCGAGCCGGCTTTTTTTCCTAAACGTGTTCTGAATTATTCCGTTTCTTGATAGAGCAAATTCGCACTTCGGTTTCGGATTATGCCGACATTAAATTTTCAGGAGCAAATTTATCCCTACCGTTCCTGCACCAGAATGCAACCGAGAAAGCAAGTTTGTTGTTTTATTATGGATGCGTTTCGCTCTGAAGCCAAAATAAACAGTTTCCTAGGATTCCACTGGTCATTTTAATGACCGTTCGATCGATATCAAGACTTTGCCTTATATAGTAGTGGTGATTATTGTCGATGCGTTCACTGGATGTCCTGCTTTTTTCTTAACCTTACCAATTTTCTCCCTTGAAGTCATTAGAGATGATGAACCATGGAATTTTGTATAGAGAATTTTTAATAGCTCTGCTAATGTCAGGTTTGGTTTTTGATGGAAGGGTCCTTACTGATGACGCTGATTCAAGGGCAGTTTTTATATTGTAATTTCTCTATATTCCCTTGTACCCCTTTCACATACGGAATGGTCAGAAATTTATTATAAGTTCCAAAGGAACATAAATTCAGCACTTTTCAATTGTATCGTCTATTAACTTATCGAAATACCCATTGTGCATGGGACTGTCTTCAAAATTCTCTGGCTTCAGATATTGGAAACTGCTCAATAACCGAATAGTTTTTTGCAGCATCATGTGTGAATTTTCTTAGTTTACAAATTTTCTGGTTTCAAAGAAATATTTGAAAGATATCTATAAAAAGTATCGAACTCTCGACGAACGGAGCAGATTTATCCTGTTGTGCCTGAATTCTTCCGGGTAAGTTCTTCCCAATTCGCTGTCTGGTAAATTTCTGAAGCTAATGATTGGTCCCGTCGGTATGGTAGATTTGGCAGTGCGCATAAGTGAGTTGATTCATGAGTGAGGTAAATTGTCGATAAATCGGGACTTACAGATCATACTTGGTCTAACAATTGATACCAAGATACAATGGCCGGATTTATCAGAAAAAAAATACCCCAAAATGTCCTCAACAATCGGAATACTGAGGCCCCAGTTATGTGGTGGCAGATACTGCAAGGATCAGTGCCATCAGATTGGCAAAGAACCCGGTCAAAAATAAGAACAGAATGATGTATGGCTTCACTTTTCATAATGGATAGCCGAAATATTGCGAATAAAGTAAATTCAATCATGGAAATTAGGAAAATATGGTTTGGTCCCTTAGTCATATTAAAATGTCAAGCCAGTCCGTAAGCACGTCCAGTTTCATCTGATTTCCCTGACAACGTAGAGTAGGCATCGTTAAAATCTGTAATAGTCAAATCTCTAACTATTTTTTGAGTTTAAATTTTGGACTCATTAGCCTATGACATTTTTATAGGTCAGCTTTCATACTTTCACTTAAACGTTTTTCGATCAATAAGTCTATGCATGCTATTCTCGTTCCTACTTGAACCTCTGCATCACCTCCTTGTTACTCTTATTCTCATTAAGCAGTGCTAGATTAACGTTGTGGTAAAGTAAAGCGAACCATCCCATTCAGCAGCAAGCTTTTGCCTGCTTGGGCATGATCTTCATGACAACAGATGACCATAGTTTTTTAATATGTTTTTCAGATATCGAGTAAACGTCGACAATTAAACCAACAAATCTCTAAACTATCTATTTCATGCATCTATGGAGATTTATTAAGATTCTCCTTTTAGGAGCTACCTGCAGTTAATGTTTAGGGATCCTTTAAGGTATTTGCTCTATTATTTTCATTCTTAAAATCCTGTCATGTAATACACTCCATAGAGATTAGGACCGAGCCTTCAGTAACTCTTGGAATTGCCATATCCTCCACTCCACTAATAAAATATTCAGAAACATTCATTCTTACCACCAGCGACATTTTCGTCATCGAAATATAATGTTGACAATTCCAATTTAAAGTAAAATTGATAGCTTCATATCTAACATACTCTCACAGGAGATAACACATTAGGCGGTCGCGGTCTCGTCGCATCGCACTCCTTTCTGAGCTGAGCTGATCTCGGTCTTTACAAAATCAATCGCATTAGGCGATCGCGCTCCCGTCACATCGCGGTCCGTTCAGGGGGCGGTCTTGAGCTGTTCGCGGTCTCATCACAATCTCTCGAGGTTCTTTGAAAGAGATCGCTGGAGAACGCGCTGCGAATGAGCAATGCCCGCGAACACCATGTGCGAATAAATGTATTCAAAAAGCATGGGAAAGAACTTCACTGAGCGCGATCGAGACTAGCACGGCCCGCGATGCCATGGGACCGCGACCGCCTAATGCCTTCTTTCCTTAATAGTAATCATTCAGGCAAATACTATTTTAATATGATACCAACTTGCAGAGACATCCAGTTTGATGTGAAGTCCATCTCATCCTTCTGGGCTGGCTAGGAAATGACAATGTTTATCGCATTTGAAATATTTACTTCATCTCTCCAAATTCTGCCAACATAGGAAAATACATTCAACATTATTATTTAGGCAGATAAACACAGGCAGTTCTCACTGTCTGTTCACACTGGAGTTTCTAATGTCAAAGTGTCATGACCTAGATAAATCAGTAACTAGGAACTGTTCCTAAAAATCTTAGAGAGAATAGTCATTAAGATAAGGAACTAAGAATTGTAACATTATTAGTTAATTGCTTAACAACTGGTCCATATGCCTAGTTCACTCAGCGGTGTTAATATTTATAGGTGTGGATCATAGAGCATACAGTTGAGCGAAAACGCCACTAAATTTTCGAAAACGAACATATCAATGAGTTTAAAGAATTGAAGGGTAGCAAAAATTTGGAAAATACCCTATCTAAGAATATTGAGAAACCTAAAAAGAAATTGCATAAAATCAACTAGACCTTAACTTCAGCATACTATTTATTTAAATATTAAATATAATCTCAACATGAACAATGAAAAATTAATTAGGTTTTAAACCTAATCAAGATTGTGGTATCGCATTTAAAAGAATAATAAGATTCTTTAAAATAACTATCATTCAATTTCAAAGATCATTAACCTTTAATCTTAAGTTTTAAGTCATTAATACTGCCTAGTTCCTTTTTTGTAAATATTCCTAACTTAAATCTGAATTCTTAAAGTTCTGACCTAGCAACAGATATCACAGATCGCCTTACATAAAAACACCTTAAATAAAGATCCTTAAATTAAACTATTATAAATTAATTCCATGGCAGCTATAACAACAGTGGACAAGTAGACAGTTAAAAAAGAAATATTAAATAAAATAAATTAACTTGTGGAGAAAATATATAGTCAATGAAGATCTACAAGGAAAATCGAAGTGAGCTCAATTCGATAAAATGAGTATGGACAAGAACCTAAAGTTGTAGTTTTGTAAGATGGTCTACTGCCATAAGGCTTACCGCAAATTACAGAGGGTGCGTAGCTTTTAAGTAAGTATACGTAACACAAAAAGGTAAATCAGGTAATTATAATAATATTAGTAAAACTAAGATAATATCATATACAGAAATAAAATAAGTCGGTATTAATTAATCATATAACGATAAGAAACGGTAATTAATACGATAAGAGTTGACAAACGATTAAAAGTTATTTAACGATAAGTTAGATAAAAATAAGATAAATAATTATATGACCTACAGAAAGGGCGTAGCATCTAGTAAATGTACGTAATACAAGAAAGTAAATAGTGCAATAATGTTAGCAAGTTATTTGCTATAAGATAATATCGAATATGTTAGTGAAGAAATTCAGCATTAGTTGTTTAAATAATGATAAAAATGGTAATAGATACGATAAAAGACAATAACCAATTAAAAATAATTTAACAGTAGCGTTGAAAAAGATAAGGTAATGTATGGTAAGTAAAATAACTGATTATAGGGCCTGTCATTTTCATATGGTGGCAGTGGCTGGTGAATATTCTTTAACTCATACGTCTATTTAGCTGACCCCCAATTAAAGCTTTACTGAATCCTGTGAAGTTGCACGTCACGCATGTGGGTCAGCATCACTTTGACAAAAGGGGGATGGAATGAATCTGGGGAAACGCTCTAGGCTAGCGAGAGACCTGGCGGAGGAAGAGCCGAGGAACAGGTTGCTTTCCAATCATGATAAATTAATAAGAATACAAGACCTGATGGTCAAAACTACAACGATAATATCTCGACTTCGAAAAATCGTCTTTTCTCTCCTTACACGTTTATTGCTGGGAAGGAAAGCCCACGTCAATTGCCAAAAGATATCTTAGCCATCAGTTAAGAGAACGTTCGAAAATGATTAAAATGAGAGACGACGACGAACTCTGCGGAACTGTACCCGGCGCTACCTGTTGCACTAATACATTCCGTACATGCATTTGGCACCTAGAGGTTCTTCTTCCAATCAACGCGCGGGGCGAAAATCGTGTACGGAATGTAATTATGTGCCAAATTAAGGTACGGAATGTAATAAATACTTTTGCAGTGTAAGTAATTTCCGAAGGCTTCAAAGAGTATGTAGAAGTTCGGAAAGGATGAGTGGCGTCTTTTAAAGACAAGCGTCTTCAGACAGCGGTTTGTTTTGGCCGAATATCGGAAATAATTAGTCATTGGAGGGCCGGAATTTAAAAAAGTACTGTTAACTTCACGCATGGTCCTCCGCTCGCTCCGGGGCGCAACCAACCAAAACTAATCCAAAGTAATCCAAATTAAAAAAAAAAACGAAGATAACCTTAAGAAATAAAAAAATTTTGCATTAGTTTTGGTTGGTTGCGCCCCGGAGCGAGCGGAGGACCATGCGTGAAGTTAACATAACTTTTTTAAATTTTGGCCCTCCAATGACAAGAATCGAACCCCGAGCATCGTATCACAATCACAGCATCTAACTACTGCCGCCACCAGGCATGCTGAAAGCAATTCACGGGACTGTAAAGACATGCTGCTTCATAAACTGTTATTACATTCCGTACCTGAATTTAACACCGAATTACATTCCATACACGATTTTCGCACTCGCGCGTTGGTTGGAAAGAGGTTGAATGGTTTGACCAATAAAAATCCCCTAGCTGCGGAATGTATAAATGAATACCGCACCGGTTGGGTACGTTTTCATATTCCACAGTATGAAATAGTTAATGTTTTAAATTTTAAAACATAAATTCTTAGTTTAACATAGGTATGTTAAGTTCTAATGTAAGGTAAAGAGAATGTCAACCACATATATCTACCAGTGAAAGGGAAGAAACTATATTTCTGGGTTTGGTAGCATTTACAATGCTACAGGATCGACGGGACAGGTTAACTGCTGTGAAAATCAATAGAGATTATCACCAGAAAAGCTTTAAAGTGAACCGGATCAAGGCAATTCTTGGGACCAATTAAAATTCTCCACTTTCGCGTAAGTACTCTGTTTTGAAAAAGAATAAAGGGCAGTTATATATTTCTCAGGCAGACATTTGAATGGGCTTTGTAGTTCAGAAACTTAAATACCAACTGCCCACATTGGATAGGAGGCATCCATGAATGTTTCAATCACAATATCAAAGAAGCGGATTCACCGTATCTTATAATATATTTCTTGACTTTAAAATTCCTAATAATATTTATAATTATATAATCTGTTCAGATTAATAACAAATGGAGGTAGAAAATAATATTAAATTGCTACGTTTTCATTTTTCATTTATGTGGCGGAAAGAATTTTAATATAAAACGTCTTGGTATTTTAGCGTATAAAATGAAATAAACTTAATTGATGAATCCAAATTAAACAAAAATAAAGTACCGGTACGCGGCGGTAAAACCGACATAAGGTCGAGCGGAATTCTTGCGTCCCTTTGATCCGAGACGAGACTCTGTGGATTTGTTTCCGAACAAAAAGCTAAGTGTGATAATATGGAATGAGAGACGTAAATGTAAGAAGGATTTAAAGAGATTCTGCTGAGGTTAAATCTTTGCTATTTCTAACATGCCAAATAAAGGCTTCGGTTTTAAATTCGTACAAAAATACACTTTCTGCTTAAGTATTTAAAATTTTAAACTTTCATTATTTCGGCTCTCGCATTCCCCAGAAAAAGTCAGTCTGAATTAAGGATTAAGCTTTTGCTTTCTTTGTACTAAAAAGTAATATAAATATTTTCTGTTTTACAAAGGCTCGTACATAAAATAGTCTTTTGCTCCATTTATTTTTAACAGCGATGTTTGATTCAAATGTGTTCATATAAATATTAAGTATCGTTATGCTTGTTTATAAACTATATTTACTTGTAGCTATTACCTGTACCGATATAAGCAGAATTTTATTGCGCTTGAAAACGAATATTTCCACAGTCCCGTCTCTAAAATACAATGGTTCAATCGGATTTGAATATTGGAGTTCGTGAAACAACCAAAAATATGACAAAGCCGGAACTATGCAATGGAATTGCTGCACATATTTTTTATTGGCATTGCGGTCCAAATTTTGCTCTTAAAAACATTTTCGCATTTTTGCGGTTCAGTAATAAACCTCGATAATAGAGCCCTTGTAGAATTGCTCCGACAAACCGGCTTTGATTATTACAACAGTTTATCTGTGAAACTAATCAGTTGAAGGGAAATATATCTTTTTGTTGCAAGTTTCAAAGCGTTTTTTTAAATATATGAATCCACAGATTTTTATGATTTTTTATACCGATTAAATGAACATGTGACTCAAAAATATGTCCAATAATAATTACTAATAAAAATACACGGGGATTTCAAATTATTAGAGCTACAAAATGTTGCCTTAATCCAACGATGAAATTCGAGAATTTTAAAGTTTTACCAAACCTGTAGCTGCGATTTTTCTCTTAATTTATTTTAGCTCAAAATTGACTCCCGAGTTCTTAGGTCCATTTAAGATCAAAAAGAAAACCGGTACGTGCACGTACGAACTCCAAGATGAACACGGTAATAGCAAGGGTGTTTGGCATGTTCAAGACTTGAAACCGGTGTACATCGATTCCGGATCTGATAGTCCATCTAACTAATTCAAACGAAATTAATCGACAATTTGTATTTATATCCGTTGAATTTAGCTTTTCTTAAATAATGGATATTTTTAATATTCTGTTCTGGCTTGATATATTTGTGATATTAATTTTTCTATTATGCAAATCCTATGAGTTTATAAGCTGTCTCAAATTTTTTATCTGTAAGTATTTTGCCTTGAAATTACCCGAAATTGTGACTTTACTCGATTGTAACAAATTTCTCGAATTTGACCGTTTTCCTAATTGTGACCATTTTCCTGGATTTGACAGATTTCCAGGATATGATGAATATCTTGAATTTGACACACACGGCTATGACTTTCCCTAATTTGGCTATTCTCCTGAATATAACATCATCACGAATTTGACACGGAATTATGACTACTTTACTTAATATTGACCTTTTTCTAAGTAGCTGAAAACTCTGATATACCGTAGGTATGAGCTTAGATTTTATTGTTTGATTTTGATGTTTGCTTTTATTAGTTGATTTACTTATCTTGATACCTACTTACTTTGATTGGTTATCTATTCTTGAATTTATTTCGTTACCTTGACTTCATTATCTGATTTTGATGATTGCTTTTTTTCGTTGATTTACTTATCTTTCTTTTGCCTGTGATATTTTTATGGCCTAAGTAGACTAGCCTTCGGGTTTTTCAGTTATACTGTTTTTTCCTGCTTAGACTATTACCTTTGAGTTTTTTTTTCCTATACTTGAACCTCTTGACTTTTGTTATCTCCGATATATCTGGATTTACCACTTAAAGTATTAATCACTTTTCGGTCTAGAACTTTGTAACTTAATTGTTGCATTACCATTTATTTGGGATATTATCTGGAGTTGTCTTTTTTTTTTGCTCTGCAGTTGAGGCGATCGGTTTGTTGTAGGTAACCACAAAGTCCACAAAGTGCTGTAGTAAAGCTGACCTTCAGTCACTTACTTCTGTTGTTAGCTAGATCAGCATTGAGAAAGTTGTTCTACATTTACCGTTATTCTTCTCATTACCCTGTGATTCTAATTAACTTTCCTTTCTTTAATTATCTTATTGCTTAACTTTGTCTATTTTGCTACTTTCATGATTATTTGACTATCTATCTTTACTTAATTTAATTTTTATTAATTTTTATTATTTAAATTGGATGGTTCAATGTGTATTATTGATAACCCCCAATAGAGGGTTATTTCAATGAATTAGCTTATGTCATTGCTTTGCGTATTCAAATATATTAATTACTAATTTTTTGAATAGTTTCTTAATGCTTAATGTACTGATTTAATTTGGAAATCGGTGACATTTAAATTAGTTGGTGGTCAGTAATGTTCTGGCTTGTCAATTATTTGATAAGGTACCTTTGAAATTATTTTAATTTACTATAGCTATCCTTATGTCACATGTAGTGATAAGTGCTACCTAATTTTATCATCGTCGGTCAACTTTTTTAGGTTTCCCTCCTTTTGAAGGAGAGGGGGAGTTGTAACAGTCTGCTTTGGCCAGTGTAAAAGATTTTTAAGTTCATTTTATATGCTGCATTTGGCAACAAAAGTTGCTATATTTTGAGGTAAAAAATATTGAGTGTTGACCTCTTCGGTTAATTAATTCCAAATTTATGGATTCGATTTGTTGTCAATATGCTTAAGGTTGCCACATTTATTAATGTAAATTAATTTTATTCTAAATATAGGTTAATGATATATTTGTACTAGATTTTATAACACTGTTGTGGCCTTGAGTAGCTGTTTTGATCATCCCTTTCTCTTATGTAGCCGTCAGGCACTTTGTGATAATATTTATTCTAGTTGATAAGCGAACCATAGATCGCTTAGGTTTGATCAATTCACTAAAAGAGGATATTATGTTATTTGTATAATTTTGCTTTATTTATATTACATTACCGTTCTATAATTTTGGGTTAATAAAGCCTACTGTAAAGTCTCATTTGATCCGTCAAATTCATATTTTATTTTCGGCTTGGATATTTCATAACTTTTTGGGACCCCCGGTTGCTTAATTCCAGTCACCGGCTGATCATTTCTGATGACTTTTTGGGACCTCTGTTTTATTTTTCCACGCGGCCGGTTGTAACTTTTTTAATATTCGGTTGGTGGCACTGGGTAGTAGGAATGGGCTATCCTCCCGTAATTGTTGCTTTCGATTCAGATTTTTAAAAGTTTATCATTTTGTTGGGGAATATTTTCTAATATTCCTTGAACAACTTAATTTCAGATCATTAATAATTGTGGCTTCCACCGTCGCTTTACAACCATAATGAACGAGAACTAAGTCGTTTATTATCTTGAATTATTCCTCGTATCGAATCGTTAGAATCGCTTGGCATTTTTCAGCTCTATCACTTCTGATTTGACGTTCCTTTTTTGCTCTAATTCCGAGGAAGGAAAAAGGCAAATTGACTGAAACCGAGGATCTCGTTCTTCTAGAAATACCCTTCGGCGATAAAAGGAAGGGTTTGCTTTAGTGCAGTCATAGTAACTCAGCTTTTAGTATTGCATGTTATACTACCCTTCTGGGGGATATTGTATTGAGTTTCTAGTTTGTGTTTTGACACGACCGATTTACCGGGATATAAATATTGCACTAGGTAACCTTTTGTCTGGAATTATTTTTTTCTATTGCTTGTGAAACACGGGGACGCCATGATGCTAAAGGCAATTTTCTATTATTTCTAGAGGCTTTCCGAGCTCATCGTACAAGATCGACTATTGCAATTTTTTTTGTCTAAATTAATGACTTAATTGCCTTATCTGTGTTAACCTTTTTTTTACATTGACCACCATTTGCATTGCATTCCATGAGATATTTTATCTATTCCCTTTTATCATATCTGAATTTTTATTTTAATGTTACTTTAGTTTTGATCATATGGGGAAGTTTATATTTTTTTGGGGTTTATTCATACCTATCTCTTTTTATTTTCAAGTTGTCTGTACCTTAGTATTTCTTTTATTTGCTGATGGTCATTGAAAATCCATTGAAAATTTTTGGGGGGATCTGTTTTATAAAGAAAATATATTTATGCAAGGGGGGCTATTGTTTTTTTCATTGAAATAAGGGGCTTCGTCTAATTTGTATTGGGTTATTACAGGGTTCTATCACCGGGCTATTATACTGCCAATTCTATCACCGAGCTGCGATTTTACTAAATATAAACTATTGCAGCACAAGACACGCCTCCAGCAACATCGAATGCAATCGCGTGCTGTAGACGATTAGAATTTGTAGGATTGTGCTGAGGCCGATTATATTTTGCAATGACGTCGCTGCAGGAAATATTTCACTTTTCGCATGGCCCTCCGCTCGCTACGGGAGCTCAAAAAAAAAGAAACTAACCAGGTGCTAACTCAAACTAACCCAAGACATACCCAAAATCAAGAAAAAACTGTTTAGAAAAATAATATTTCACTTTTCGCATGAACCTCCGCTCGCTACCGCTGGCTACGGGGGCTCAAGAAAAAGAAACTAACCAGGTGCTAACCCAAACTAACCCAAGACATATCCAAAATCAAGAAAAAAACTGTTTATAAAAGTAATATTTCACTTTTCGCATGGTCCTCCGCTCGCTACCGCGCGCTACGGAGTCTCAAGAAAAATAAACTAACCAGATGCTAACCCAAACAAACCCAAGACATACCAAACATCAAGAAAAAAACTGTTTAGAAACTTAACCTTAAGAAAATAAAAAAATGCAACGGGGTTTGAACCCGAGCCGCCGTCGCCGATAGCTGCCGCTGCCGAGTTGAGACCTAACCATCTAGACCTCTCGACCACCACGGCTCATGCTGCAAATCGATTGCATCGTGAAGGCATCGAATGCATTCGCGTGTTTCAGACGATTAGAATTTGTAGGATTGTACTGAGGCCGATTATATTTTGCAATGACGTCGCTGGAGGCGTGTCTTGTGCTGCAATAGTTTATATTTAGTAAAATAGCCACCGGGCTATACCCCAGTCTTATCACCGGGCTACACTACTGCCAGCTTCACCCTCGGGGCCATCGAGTAGCCGTACTTGGGGTTTACTACAGGTGCCCGGCGCATTCACCAGAGGTACTTCCTACCTCCACTACTGAGCTCGACGACCGGATCTAAGGGGTATCGCACAGAAGCTTAAGTTTATTTAATCACTTTAGTCTTGTCGACCAAGCTTTAAGATAGATTAATTTTACTTTTTTCTGACCGAATATAATCGCTTTTAATTTATAAATATAAATCAAGCATTGACAGCCAAGCCATTAAGATAGCTTTCAATAATTTTATTCTAATTTTATTCTTCATTTATTCATTCGTTTATCAAGTCGATTGATATAATTATTGTGGCCTTTATCAATACATACCGGGTGTCAACGAAATCGTTTAACAATACACCATTCAAATGTTTTTTTAAGGAGAAATTTGAAATTTTGGTTGAAGATATGGTTTATGAAAACTCAGATTTTCCACTAAAAAACAAATAAATATCACTTCCGGTGTGACCGGAAGTGAGCATGAGGCAAGAATTTCAAATACAACTGTGCATATATTTTTACATATTTGAATAGAGCTTGAAATTGCCTTTTTAACCTTGTATCACAAATTGACATTTTTTCAAAATGGCGGCGTAGAGGGCATTTATCCCAAATTCAATATGGCGGCATTTTGACATCAGCATTGGATTTTTTGTCAAACTTTCCGTTGATATAGAAGACAAGATAGGTTTTCATGCAGATTTTTCTCACTGTTGGAAATTCTAGATAATTGTTATAAAATTGAAGCATTTTTAATTTTTCGTTAAAACGTCAAAATTTATGTCAATTTTTCTTGAAATTTTGAATAGAACCCTGTACATATTTTAACACATTTGGATAGAGCTCGAAATTCCCTTTTAAACGATGTATCACAAGTGGCCATTCTTTTTAAAGATGGCGTTGTAGATGGGGCATAATTCAATATGGCGGCGCGACGCCATATTGAATGGGAATTTCGAGCTCTATCTAAATGTTTAAAATTATGTATAAGGTTCTATTCAAAATTTCGAGAAAAATTTACATAAATTTTGACGTTTTAACGAAAAATTCAAAATGCTTCAATTTTATAACGATTATCTAGAATTTCCAACAGTGAGAAAAATCTGCATGAAAACCTATCTTGTCTTCTATATCAAAGGACAGTTTGACAAAAACTCCAATGTTGAAGTCAAAATGCCGCCATATTGAATTTGGGATAAATGCCCTCACGCCGCCATTTTGAAAAAAAGGCAACTTGTGATACATAGTTAAAAAGGCAATTTCAAGCTCTATTCAAATATGTAAAATATTTGCAGGGTTGTATTTGAAATTCTTGCCTTTTGCTCACTTCCGGTCAAACCGGAAATGATTTTCATTTGTTTTTTAGTGGAAAATCTGAGTTTACATAAATAATATCTTCAGCCAAAATTTCAAATTTCTCCTCAGAAAAGCATTTGAATGGTGCGATGTTAAACGATTTCGTTGACATCCGGTATTATTATCGCTACATTTATAATCGGTGCAGCTACCAGCGCATGCATACGTATATGTAATAAGCTTAGGTAAACCAAAGTGATCACTTCGGATTGTAGTGTTTAGAGCGTTTAAGTGTAAGGCATACAGTACCGAGTTAACAACAGAATTGGTCTTGGTACAATCATCATATTGTACCCTAATTATTAATTATTTAATAGTCTTTTGACATTCCTTTGCCTTTCAATTCTAAAATTTTACTGTACGATTGTTGCTGTTAAGAAAAAAACCTAGAAGCTAATAAATTGATCCGTAAATTTAGACTGTTAAGATTGAGTTTCTTTGTTTGATAAGCGTGCAACTAACCCCATACAACACCAGCGGAGCTTTTCCAGTTTAGTTGAGAAGAACTGGTCGCGAACTGGCTACGACTCGACTCCCGGAGCCGGGCATTGCAAACACGACTCTCTGGTGTTCGGCTTGTTTTTAATTAAAATATTCACTTGCTTACTAACTTTAATAGGAAAAACGTGTTGTAAGCCGTACCTGATCAGGATCGTCTAGCAATTACATTGCGCTTTTTAGCCACAGGAGACTCTTATAGAAGCTTACAATATAATTTAAAGTCTCAAAACAACGCGTTAGTGTTATAATTGAGGAAACTTGCAACGCATTATTCCACTCCGTTGTTGAATCCGTTGAGTCAATAATTTTTATTATGAATAATTGCACACAATTCTGAAACGGTTCACACACTCCAAATGCTACCAAAATACCGTCTCGACCGTACCGACAAACGTACTAGTATCTATCCTCTGCGGTATAACTATCCACAATCATGCTCAGTTGCGTTTTATGATTAGCTGTTTAAATCTCGCCTTCCCTTCATACGTCGCAAACAGCTAATCATAAAACGCAACTGTACATGATTGCGAATATTTTTACCGCAGGGGCTAGACGCAAGTAACAAACGTGCCAGATTTACCGAAAGTCGACGCAAAATGTTTGGTGCGTTCTCTTCGGCGCGGAGACACGTCCTGATTAGCCGAATTCATTCGCGCGCGGGCTGCGCGTTTGGCTCGTTCGGAGTAAAATGTTCAGATCAGGACGCACCTTTAAACGTTAGAGAAATATATAAAGTATATTTTTTTTGTTGGGAAAATTACCCTTCGAAGAATTCACCTTTCGATAATTTCTAATTCTCTCGAAGAATTTTCCGTTCGAAGAGTATTCTATCGAATAATTTTCTTTCAAAGAACTTTTTTCGAATAATTAGTCGAACACGCCTTTGCCATATTTATCTAAATAACAGATGTTTAAAAATATATTAGAAAAAATATTAGATTTTTGGCTACTTCAGCCGTTATACTCAGGCTTTAGTACTAAGATTTGCATTGACCAATCAAAACTTTTAATTAGGGCGTCGAAATCTATAGTATACTGACATTTAGAAATCTCAAATACCAAAGTATTGTCGAAAGCAATAGTCAATTTTCAGAAAACTGATCCTCCTGTTTTTGAAATAAGTTCCTAAAAACTTTGTTGCAAATTTGATTTATTCTTTAAACAAGCAGTTGTCATGGGAAAAACTTGACGTACTAAAAATGGATAATTGAATTTAATGTAAATTCAGCACCATATGAGCGTATTGCAAATTGATGTAAATTGGTTCAACTCAATCATTACCAATAACAAGGAATGGCATCGGGTAATGACTTCGGACAATACGTCGTAAGTGATATGAAACAGACGTCTATAGGTGATAATAATTCCGGTCTAGCAAACTGGGAACTCTGACATAATAGGAATAATCTCTGATATTCCAAAATTTGATTTCGATCTAATTGTAGGGCGGGTAGCGTCGACCATTTGCAAGGGAAATTAAAAACCATCCGCTGCCGAAACCAATTTTGTTGGCCTTGATATTATATTTTCTGTATTTTGACTATAGCGTGATAATTTTGAATATCCTTTCGTAAACCGACGATACTAAAATGTTATTGTTGCGAATGTTTCGGCAATGATTGCTTCTCGTCCATTCGACATCCCATTTGCTTGACCGACCGGGTGTTATAAAAATTAAATATCTAGTAATTTTGACTTTCACTTTTCGATTAAAAGATATCGGATAACGGTTTACTTTACCATTCTAGACCCATAACACTTATTATTAATGGTAGTAAATTAAGCCTCGTATGCTCTTCATGTTATTTTTTTGGACCCCGCAAAAGCTATTGGTACAATGAATTTCAACGCTTTCGGTTTTCAGTGGTTGAGCATACCTGTAACTTAATACGATGGTATGAAGGTATGTCTGACAGTATTCAGGCACTCCATATCCGATTTGTATTACAGAATATCAGTATTTGTATTTCTAATTTTTCCCCACTTGTTACTTTTTCAAAGCTGAACTGTCCTTTGTTCATTGGTGGCTCATAGTGCGTTATAACACGCACTAATTATTACGAAACAAAGTGAAGCTAAATTGATCGTTGCGTGATATTTCCGCTATATTTAAATTTTAAATTGACATGTTCCGCAATCTTTGACATTGGAGAACTGTTACTTAGTACTATAATCGAGAAAACCAAAAGCATTAACATGTTCTATATCAGATTACAGTCATCATCATCATCACACAGCCATCATCTAGTTGATTGCTCAACCCGTAACTCTGCCCAATTTTGTCGACCTTGGGCTGCTCGTATCCAGTTGGTCTTCACTCTTTTAAGATCGTCCGTCCACCTCGTTGGAGGACGTCTTCGATTTCGGTACCCCTCCTCTCGCGGTCCCCATTCGACAATTCTTTTCCTCCAACGTCCATCTGATGATCTCGCCACATGGCCCGCCCAGTTCCATTTTAATTATTCTATCCTTGTCACCGCATCGATAACGCCTGTGCGTTGTCTTATTACATTATTAGGAATCCGATCGCTATATGTGTGAGAGAAGGCTAATAGGGCGGCAGTTGCCCAGGTTAGTGGTATCACCCTTCTTATGCAGAACATCAATAACAGCATTATCCCACATGGTCGGATTTACACCCTGTAAAAGGCATTCTGTGAACATTTTACTAAGAGCTCGCCGGACACATCTTCCTCCCGATCTGATTGCTTCTATCACTATTCCATCGTCACCCGGTACTCTACTGTTCTTCATTTGTTTAAGTACACTTTCAATCTCGAAGGTTGTTATATCTAGGATATCTTCAGATCCCTGATTCTGTACATGGGGTATGCTCGTATCTCGGTGTCCTGGGTGTTTGTAAAGTTCTTTATAGAAATCTTTCAAAATATTGAGCATTTCGTCCCTATTTGTAGTGATTTTGCCTTCTTCGTTCTTTAAATTCGTAATGTTTTTTGAGCCAGGATTCATATTTCTCTTCAGAACCTCCAGACTTCTGCTCACTTCACTGATCAGTGATCAGTGATCAGTGATCAGATTACATTAAGAGAATGAAAAAGAAATTTATATTTTCTTTCAGAGGCAAGGAAGGATATAAGGTTCAATCATTGAATAAAAATCTTTAAGTCTGCGTCCGATCAAATTTTTATAAAATTTAGAAAATGTTACATGTTAAGCCCAACATGCATTATCAGACACCTCCAATTAAAAACTAATTATAGTAAACCCAATTTCAAAATAAATAAACTATATTCACAACACAAAAGAAAATAGGCATGTAAGCAAATAACTGCAACCAGAGGTGAGGCTATCCGCTGATAATCGGGGAGTTAAGATGGAAATTAATGCGATCAAAATTAAAATAATAATTATTATAATAATAATAATAATAATAAAAACGCGGGCGTCTAGTGTGAAAATAATTTATTGGACATTATTAATTATCAATTTGCCCTTAGAATTGAAAACATAGTTCACTCAATTCAAAACGGATTCTTTTTGGCCCTAATAATGTCCATCTTCTCCTGGAGACCAAATTTTTTCCCTATCGCACTCGTATTTATATGTTGTTACTATGTAAGGCTAGCAAATTTTACAAAAATTAAAAAATAAAGGTGATCCAAGAAAAATGACAAAGCTGTGAAAGATTCTGTTTTGACTTTCAACAAAACTTAGAATTGCCTATTTTACCTGTTGCCACATATTTAATTCCAGACAGAATTAGGTTAGTTAGTGTTTTTTTCTTGTCAATAGACAGCCAGCATATGAAACTGTTTCCTTTCCAAAACATTATATCGATAAGAAAATCGATGAGTTTTTGTTATTGCTAGGTTTATTTGATGGATTTCATAAAATCATAGACTGTTTTCCCCAGCACAACGGCGACATTCATGTTTTTCCCTGTGATCATTCTTTTGAGAAATTACTAGTTGCAAATGCTTCAAGGAAAATTGAGGTGGTTAATGTAACTCAAGCAATACTATAAAACTTCAATTCAGTGGTGCGATTTTTCTCTTTTATCGATTTGTGAAGTCGGTACTCTCGCTACTTACTTCTCGCCGCCTTACTTCCGGTGTTTGGAGCGCTACTTACTTACTTAGTGTGTGTTTCCATTGTGCTAGTGCGCTGGGCACTCTTGCACTGTCTTGGTCCATGTTGTTTTCCGTTATTGGTTTACGTGTCGTCTTGGTTCCTAGGATGTCTTGAATTCTTGATGCCGGTTAGTGAAGGAGCGAGTGTTGTTTGGTTTTGCGATTTTAAGCAGACAAGAGAATAACTGTAGACACCTAGGCGAGGCTGATCGCTTTGGAGTATGCAGATTTCTCCGCAAGTCCAAAACGATCACCCCAGGAAAGAACTGCACGTGATACGCAGGGTGTTACCCCCTGACTCTACTTCTACGCATGGAGCCCATACGGCGAGCTACCCCGTGCAGTCCCTTAATGCCTGTACACCCCCGTTTTTAGGCGGGAACCCGGCCTAGGGCATCAGCGATGCTCTCGTCTCCAGCTGTTTTTGAATCATTCTAGTTTTGTTAGTGATATGTGTGATTTAAAAATTTTGAAAAATTTTGAAAAATTTTGATTTAAAAATTTTGGAAAATTTTGAGTTTGAGATTTTTGATTTTTCGAAAAAGAACGAACCTTTTTAGAAATTTTGAAAATTTTGAGTTTTTGAAAATTTTGAAAGTTTTTGGAAATTTTAAATTTTGAAGATAGAATGATATTGATATTATTTTTTTTTTTTTTTTTTTTTTGGGTTTTTAATTTTTTCTTTGTGTAATGTGAGTGTGATTTAGTGCTCTGGTGGGAGTAGTAAGCTTTTATGTACTGTTCTGTTTGGATGTGCTACTCTGCTGAATAGTGTTCGTATTATTGGGTTTGTGTGGTTGCGAACTTGTTCTAAGAATATTGTGTGTTTGCCTGCCAGATATGTGTTTATTGTGTCTACTTTGAGGTCGTTGTGAATGTCTGCATTGCGAACGTACCAAGGTGCGTTCACAATTTGTCTAAGTGTTTTGTTTTGGAATGTTTGAAGTTTTTTCTTGTTTGTTTTGCATGCATGTGTATATACTATGGCTCCATATAGAATTTTCGGCTTTATTATCTGATTATAGAGCATTAGTTTGTTTTTTAGTGACATTTTACTATTTCTGTTAATTAATGGATAGAAAGCTTGTTTGGCTCCAATGCCTTCGTTTACTTTTGCTTGAATGTGCTTTTGAAAAGTGAGTTTGCTATCTAGGGTTACCCCTAGATATTTAAGAGAGTTTGACCATCTTATTACTGAATTTTCGAGATTTAAATTTGGAATAGGTTTATTACGTTTTGTTGTTATGAGCAAGGCCTGTGTTTTTCCTTCATTAATTTTAATATTCCAAGTTTCTGCCCATTCATATATGGAGTCTAAGTGTTGTTGTATGTGATTTTTGAGTCTTGTGTGATTGTTGTTTGTTGAGAATATGCATGTGTCGTCTGCGTATATGGAGAGTTTAGTGTTTGGGTGTCTAGGTATGTCTGTTGTGTATAATGAGTATAGCGTAGGCGACAGAGGAGAGCCTTGGGGGACTCCTGCCTCTATGCGCCTTGTGGTGGATAGTGCTGTGTTTATCTGTGTAGTGAAGGATCTGTGTTTGAGGAATGAGGCTATGAGTTGAGTTAGTGGAGGTGGAAGATTGTGTAGTCTGTCTAGTTTGTGTATGAGTCCCTCATGCCATACTTTGTCAAAGGCTTTTTCGACGTCAAGGACTACAACTCCGGTCGATGCCCGTCTTTGCAGTCCTCTAGTCGCCTCCTCAACAAGCCTGGCAAGTTGGAGCTCGGTGTTGTGTTGTTTTCTGAACCCAAACTGTTCGTCTGGGATCAGATTGTTTTGTGTTATGTGTGAGTTTAATCTCTCCAACACAACTTTCTCCGTCAGCTTGCTCAGCGATGAGAGCAAGCTGATAGGTCGCCAGTTTTGAGGAAAGATCAAGTTTTTGTGAGGTTTAGGTATAAGTATTATTTTTGCTTTTTTCCAAGATTTTGGAAAGTGTTTTAGTGATAGTATTGTGTTTATTATGTAAGTGAATTTGAGTATGGCTGTTTGTGGTAAGTTTTTTAGTGCTCTGTTTGGTATGTTGTCGTAGCCTGGTGCTTTCTTCGGGTTTAATTGCGCAATAATTTGCGCAATTTCTGCCGTGTTTGTTGGTCGTGTTTCGTCATCTTGGTGTTCGTTTTCGTAAGTTAGTATTTCTCTGTAGTTTCTCTCTATGGTTGCCTCGTGATCTATATCCTGGGCCCCATCGCCTAAGGTGAACTGCGATTCCAGCGAGTCTGCGAAGGCCTCAGCCTTCTCTTCGCTGGAATACACCATTCCTCTCAGTCCATGGATGTTAGGATATGTCACTTTGTTGCGACCTTGCATCGTTCTGGCGATTCTCCATAGAGAGTTGTTTTGTGGGTTGACTGTTGTGATGTATTCTGTCCATGCGTTGTTTTTGTGAGTTTTTATGTCTGTTTTGATTGTATTCGTGAGTCTGTTTGCTAGTGTGTTTAAGTCTAGGTTGTTTGTTAGTTTGGCTCGTCGTTTTAGCCTGTTTCGGAGCCTTATGTTGTCTTTTATGTTTTGTGGAAGCGAGTATGGGTTGTTTTGATTTGTGTGTACTGTTTTTGTGGCTGCGTTTATGGCTGCTTGTATCTCCTCAGTGAACCTAGCAACTTCGTTGTCTAGTTCCGCTTTGGAGGCGATGTATGGTAAGTTGTGCATGTTTTGTGTTAAGTGTTCTTTGAATATGTTCCAGTGTATGAATTGTTGTATGTTTGCTTGTTTGTGTTCGTGTATGTTGTTTATTGTGATGGCAATCGGAGAATGATCTGATGAGGATAAATCCTCCAGATTGTCAATCACAACATTGTGTGCGATGTTTTGAGTGAGTACTATGTCTAGTATATCTGAGCGTTCGTGATGGAAGTGTGTGGGTTCAAGTGGTGCTTGTACTGAGAAGTGCAGTTCTTGCGAAGCTCTTAGCAATGCAGTGCCACCTGCATTGGTGGCCCTGCATCCCCAAGATCTATGTTTGCAGTTAAAATCTCCTGCTGCAAGAACTGGCAGTGTGTAGTTGAAGAGTTTTGTGGTTTCGTCTAGTGGTAAGTTGTGTTGTGGTGGTTTGTATACTGAATGAATGACAATGTCTCCGTCAGTTAGACTGACTTTGATGCTTGTCACCTCCAGTATGTCTGACTGTGGTGGTTGTATTGCGTCATGTGTAATGTTGTTTTTTACAAAAATGGCAGTGCCGCCCCCCATACGCTGTGCCCTGTCATTTCTGTAGATTGTGTAGTTTTTGATGTGTAATCTTGTTTGTGGACGTAAGAATGTTTCCTGTACGAGTGCAATGTCTATGTTATTTTCAGTCAGGTAGTCAGCAAACTCGTGTCTTTTGGGGTAAAGAGAGTTCGCGTTCCAACTGACTAAAAATAGGTGTTTAGGTTTGTTATTAGCCATTGAGATTCGCAAATAATCTCAATGTCGGATTTTTATTTATAATTTCTGAAATTTTATTCAGTTTTGTTACTATGTCTTGTTCAGACATAGTAAGAAGAGCAATTAATCCGTTTGCTTGCGGCATTGCACTCGTTTGGGAGTTAGTGTTTGTGTTTTTGTTTGTGGGTGTTGTTTGCGTAGGTTTTGGAGCTTGTTGTTGTGGTTGTTGTTGTTGTTGTTGTTGTGGTGGTTTAGTGACTTGTGCAAATGTTATGTTTGTATTCACTGGGCGTGTTTGTGGTAGAGGTTTCTTAAAGTTCGGATTTTTGGTGCATTGTGAATAATTGGCTGGGTGTTCCCCCCCGCAGTTGCAACACTTTGCTGGGGTATCGGTGGTTTTTGTGCACTCTTTATAAAAGTGCGGACCTGCGCACCTATGGCACACAGGTTTGGCGTAGCAGTTTGAGATGGTGTGCCCAAACTGCTGGCATTTGTGACATTGAGTTTGAATTTTATTGATGCTTCCTCTCTGAAGCTCTACACTGACTGGCATATAATTGATCCTGTCTTCTTCCAGAATTTTAATATCGGACTGAGGAAGAAGTACTTTGACTGAATTAGTAAGAAACTGACGTCTCCTACCGACCTTCAGCCAGTAAATCTCCTTGGGGGAATAGCCCCTGTCCTCTAGGTCGTGTTTGATGTCCTCAATGTTCATTTTGTTATCTAGGCCCTTGATGATGACATTTAAGAGCCTGTCTTCCGGGAGGAAGTAGGAATGGTATGGGAACTTTTTGCCTTGCAAATATCTTGTGATGCCTCTATGGTCACCGGGAGTGTTTGGTGTCAATTGAATGCCTAGTTTTGACTTTTTAACGTTTCCGAAACCAAGTTTCAGAATTGTTAAATCTTGGAAAATTACTTTCCAGTGCTCAGGGCATCTGATGATGATGGGCACCACATCTGATTTTTTGGGGGCTGATTGGGCACTTGGGGTTGGTTGGGGGGTTTTGGTTTGTGGCTGAGATTGGGCCGAAGTACTGGCCTCTGCGTGCTTCTTCATTGAAGCAGCTAATATCGGCTTGACGGTGGCTGGAAAGTTATTGGGAGGGATTGTGTCCCTCTTTGATTTTTTCAGAGGTGGGAATTCCTCTGATTTGGGTATTCTGGAAGGTTTTTCGGAGTCTGAAGAGACTTCCATCTCTTCGTCCTCCTTGGTTTCGACTGCGGGGGGTTGCACTATGTTTTGTGTATTGTTTAGTTGTGTGTGAGTGTCTGTGTCGGTGTTTTGCGGCACATTAAAATGGTTTTTCATGTCTGTAGAAAGTTCGTTAATTTTAGCAAGAAGTTGTGCAATTTGCGCACTCTGTTCGTAAATTAATTTATGACTTTTGTCTGAATCCTGTCTCAATTTATTAATAGTTTTCCTGAGCTCGAGGTTTTCTGCCTCGAGTTTTTTAATGAGGGATGATTCCATTTTAATATGCGTTTTGTGTTGTTGTATAGTGTTAGATGTCAGTTTTATCTTACTTGTATGCACTTTATGTACTGGTGATTTGTCGCGCTCCTTCCTCACTGCTCCTGTCATCGCCTCTTCCGGCGGAATTTTCGTCGTGCAGGCTTCCCTGCTGCCTGAGTTTTCTGCTTCCTTCGTTGTTGTGGTGTGTTTGTTCTGCTGCTTTGTTCACAAAGTGACGAGATACATGCACTCGAAGTACGATCGTGCCGTCACTCTGTGTTGCGCTTGTTGCGCTAACGTCAAACGAATTTATTTACGCCAGCGTGAGCCAACGTTAAACGATTTTTGGTAGCATACACTACACTGAAAAGTATAGTGCTGCCTATTTTGTCGTTAGCGATTTTACCTCACTCCGACCTCACTCGTTTGGAGCGCTACTTGACAGATGCGGTATATATCCTTTTTCGGAGGAATTGGTAGCCCTTCTCGTCTGGACACTCGAGACGAGCAGGTAATCTTTGAGTATCTAACATTATCATAGCTATTTTTGACCATCATGTTTAAATACCTCCTGATTGTGTCGTTGCTTTAATTAGCAAATATAAGTTTAAACCGTAATTGGCTATAAGCCTCATGGCAATAATTTGTCTCGCATAACTGCTATTTGCAACTTTAATTTTTCGCCTTAACACTGACATCGAACTGAGCTCAATTCGTGTTCCCTTTACATTATAGAGTAATTCATTGATTTAAAAAATCTATTAACTGTTTATTGATATATTGATATTATCACTGCCATGGGTTCAATTCAGATTAGTTTGCTTAATAAATATTGCTTATTTTTGGTACTTTATGACTAACTGCGATTAGTCAGGATCTATAGATTTTGAGGCATAGTCAATACAATTTCCAGACAGGAATTAGGCAATCTTAAGGATATAGGACCTAGATGAACACTTAGAAACTAAGTTTTAGTTGATTAAGTAGTCTGATAATCTAGACGAGAGCAACTCTTCTCATTAGTTTATGAGCGATACCATAAGCCCGACTTAATTAATTGGCTTTAAACTGTTTACGTAAGTTTTTCATATTCAAAAAAGTAATTTAATTGGAATCTTGATGTTTATCTTGGTAAGCTATAATCTAGTCACTAATTCGTATATCTTCAGTTTTTTTTGAAAGTTCTTATATAGGATATTTTTCTAAATTTTACTACTCTAGTTTCCTAGTAAAAATTTTTAGTGGCGCCTTCACCTAACTGACAACACATAGACCCACAGCTTTAATTAAAATTAAGACCGATTAGTGAATCTGGCATATGGACAGCCAGTTGAGCAATTGACGACTGGTGTTACATAATTAGCGCCCAACGCTTAAGGCAGGTTACAAACTATAAAAATGCAATAAATGACTATTTAAAGCAAACTTTAGGAGATAAAGTACAATGACATTGAAATAACAGCAGCAGAAAATAAAAGCTTTTTAGCACGTCTAAAGAAGGTGTTGATCCAAAATTATCTGATTATCTAAGTTTGCCAATATCACTTAATCCAAGGAAAAATGCAATTTTTTTTAGTTTAAGAAAATAGATTTCACCAGCCTATTAAGAATGGTAGGAACAAGAACCGATTTTGAAGACTCAGAAGTTGAATAAAAATTGTCTTTTTTACATTCCAATCCAGTTCCGGATTATATTTGTAGAAATTTTCCGCTAATATATTGAGTTTTTGAATTTTTAATACCTATTTGTTACATTTCTCCAAAATGAGTATAACAAGTGGATAGTGCAAATCAATTTTAAAATTTTTCAAAACACCTCTTTCACAACTTATCTTAAACTAATTAATAAATATAACATATAAGAAATAGTTATTGTTAGAGAAAATCTGAATTTTCCGAAGTTTTTCTCATTTTTCTTAAAATTTTATTTTTGGCTGCTATTCACTTATCATTTTCACGTCTTCAATTATTTTACTCGAGACGGTAAGGCACATTGCTTCTCATCGTACTACTGAATTTGAAAAATCTCCCTTATATATTCGCACGAAACAAATTTTAACAGTTTTAAAAATAAATTTAAATCGCTGCTCATTAGATATTTCTAGTATTATACCAATAATGACTTTCTTTCGGACAGAACTGCATTTGATTGAAAAAGCTGGCCTAAGCAATTTATTTATTTAATTTTTTTTTTCATGTTTTTAATAGGAAAGTCGGAATGTTACTAAGCTGTTTGTACCCGAAAAGATTGTTTTAAAAGTATTTAATTCGTGTTAGGGTGTCCTTTACAAACTAAAATTTTGTATAATTTTGTTATCCGATCTCTCCTTGTTGTATTTTCGCTCATCGTCGTATATGACAATCACCAGTTCATTCTCAGCAGGTAATAAAAGAACATTGGAAACGACATCGCCATTGCCAGGGCAAAATCTGTTCAAATTTAAAATACAATTTGTACTTCAAGATATCTCGTAGGTTCAAGAATGTTATACCGCTGACATTGCCAGCAAATTGACATGCATTCTGCAATATTCCTTTAATTCCGGAATACAGACGACGAAGCCACAAGTTCCCCTTATTTCGTAATAGGGATTTTAGGGAAGTCGGACATTAAATTTATTTCGACGTAAAACATGCTACACGTTCATTTCAGCAACTTTTACTGCGTTGCTATTGTATAGTAAAACATTTTGAAAACAAGTGTGAATTAATCTAATTAATACGGACCAGATGAAA
The DNA here is from genome assembly GCA_016904865.1 of Pissodes strobi. NCBI lineage: Eukaryota > Metazoa > Arthropoda > Insecta > Coleoptera > Curculionidae > Pissodes > Pissodes strobi. Next base: position 32,660 of record MU182692.1, read on the forward strand.
TTGAAAGTGAATATAAGGTTGCTTTGTATATTAAACTTAAAACGCGATTTTAAAAAGCGGGTAGGTACCATATAAATACGAAATATTTGTTTGATTTACAATTTATGGTTTACAATTTACCCAACGATATGCGTACGTACTATTTATTACTCCTCTCAGAATAGTTCAAATGTAATAATGAATAATTATTGATACTTTATTTTATCGAACCAGATCTACGTATAATAAATATTTTTAAATTTTAACTCAGTTTAATGCGATATCAAATCCTGATAATGTAAAATATTTTAAAAAAATCAAAAATCGAAATATTTAATTCCATATTTTCTCTAGCAAGAAATTGTTGCTGTTATTACTTGTATATTGTCCTTAAAGAACCATCTGCTTGTAAAGAATAGATATAAATTATGCCAATGTCAAGGAACATAATATATAGAACATATCAATTTCTCGCAATAAATAGAACAAAAGTTTAAAAAAGTTATTTCATAAAATAAAATACGACTGGTCTTTCAGTCAAAGGGCAATGGACAGTATCAGAGAAACGAGAATTTATTTGAAATAGCTCCGGCTGGATAATATTCTATAAGACCAACCGACTAAGTCTATCTACACATTTCTTGCTTTTTGTTTTTATCTGTGATGTGCTCGCAATACCAATTCGAAACTTACATGTCCACTATATAGACCGCCTTTGTCTTATTTAATTCGAGGTATATAGAAGACTTGGATATACAGAACGTCCGAGAATTTCACAGAATAATATTGCATTTTAATATTTTGTTTGTTTACTGGATGCGGAGGAAGTATAACATTTCTATTTTGTAGTATTGTATATTTTCAATAGTTCGATGATTTAAATCAATTGAAGACCTTTAAAAGCTTGATTAATATGTCAGGTGCGATAATTGTTTATGCTTCGGCACCAGCTATACATTGATAAGTCAACTACATAGAAATGGCCAAAATCTACACTACTGCATCTTGATAATGCGCTTCTGTCTCCTTTTTCGGAAAATCAAAATGTGGTGCGCTCTGATCAGGATCTTAGTATATCATGGTTTGGCGATAATCTCCGTCAAATGCGAGACCGTAGTTTCTTGGTGAGATGAAACGACAATAAAAATTTTTACTTTTGATCGGGAATTCAAGGATGTATTTATAAAGATGCCACATATATAGTAAAGATAAAGGCAAATGATAGGGTAATTGAATACGCACTTCCCTAAAGCAATGTGGAGGATTTTCAATAAACATAAGGCCTGTTCATTTGGCTTTGCTTAACCTGCTCGGAAAATCAAAGAAATTAGCTTGGAGCAGAACACGAAATGTCATAACTCTACTCCAAACAGATATTTCCTGCTCGGACGACTTCCTAGCTTGCTACCCCAAACGAACGCGCTCTTTGTTAAGATAGCACGTGAATAGGATATTTTACATATAGGGATACTTTTCACAAAAAAGACCACGATGCCTTTCAGCCTTTCAAAATTTTAAAAGTGCGGTTATATTATTATTTTATATTCCGTGGTTTTTGTTGATTATCTGTCATCTTTCTGCTTTTGCTCTAACTGCTCCACCTCCAGATTAGGTGTAAGTAGAGCATGATCTAATTGATATCGAGCACAGTGCTCCAGCCCAAGCGAACAAAAAAATATCAGCTGCTCGAGCCAAATGAACATCGATCACCTGCTCCAAGCCGCTTAGAGTAGTGAGAGCAGACCAAATGAACAGGCCTATAGGTACCCAGATAAGGATCAGGATTACAATGTTACACCTGAAGATTTTAATAAATATTTCGTAAATAGAGCTAACAACTTAATAAAAACCATCCCATCTTCAAAGATTAATCCTCCACATACCTTCTCTGAACACAAGAGTTCTATTAAAACGTTTAATTTCTCAAAAGTTACATTTAATCAAGTACGAGATGTTATTAGGATTAAGAATAAAAAGAGTTGTGATATTTATAGCCTTAATATAAAATTATAGAAAAGTGTTAAAATCACTATGATTGTTTCTTTGACAAACCTTTTAAACAAATGTATTGCTGGAGGAACTTTTCCCGCAGCTCTAAAACGAGCAATAATTATCCCACTGCACAAGAAGAGGGATCTGGAAATGCCGGAGAACTATAGGCCAGTATCCATACTGCCAATTATATGTAAGATCTTTGAAAAATGTTTAGCAGGGCAGCTCGTCACGTTTCTTGAAAATGCCAATTTGGCTATAGAAAAGGAAAAAACACTGTCTTGGGAATATTGGACTTATTCTGTGGTATCCTGGACGGTTTTAGCAACCATGAGTATGGCTCAGTTACATCATGTGACTTGTTTTTGAAAACTTACACTATGTGAAAAAAGGAGTGTTCAAATGTTGAGATACATCAGGACATACGTGGTTATCTTACGAGATGCAGGGTGAATGCTGTTATGCCTTCTAATAGGTCAAAGAGGTGCTAAACTGGGGTTAGGTACTAGTCTGTAATATTCTCCCTTTATGGGTTTGTTGACTGCTAAATCGTTCTATTCATTGCTTTGTGTCATTGTATTTTATTTGTATGTTTAGTGTAGTTTACTGTAGTATGTATGGAACTTATGTAATAATTTTATATTTAATTTTGATGTGACGTATGTAAGGGTAACATTAACATGAATAAAGAAAAATTATTTATGAATTTGAATTATGTATATTTTATATAAAACGGTCCAAATTTGCCTTCAGAAAGTTTTTAGAACATTGCGTCTACACGCCATGTGTTACCTTCTGGTGCCAAAACAGTTAAATCGACTTGGGACAGAAATTGTCTTAATGTTCTTATTTACTTGTTGACTGAGATAGCATCCATTAGTTTAATATATTTTTATCACAACTCTGTATAATCGACATTGTATGGAATTATACCAGATGAACACAAATCGGTTTAGCTCAATTTTCTCAAAAACTATTTTGGAACGGAAGAAGTTTTCTTTTTTTAGCAAAAAGTATTCAAAAATCATATTTAAAGTACATTGTCAGTACAGATCTCAAAAATGTAAAGATTATGAATGTAATATCTAGTCCCTCAGTGGATATTTAGTTAGTTAAAACTGCTTGATTTTAAAGTCCTACCTTTGGAATCCAACACCTCTTTAAGGAAAAAAATACTTCCAATGTTGTTTTGATATCCCCCTAAGGAAAGGCTTTTTCTTTCAGGAAATCTTTTAGACAGGATCTTGTAGCGGTCAGAAACTAAGTGTATGCTTGATTAGTAATTAAAGTTAAATTTCATCTAGCATTTTACCATTTGAATTTGAGCTAATTTTCATTCATCATCCTGTCTGGAATTAGTTTTAAAATTTTCTAAATGGGGGTTGCTTAAATATAGAATAAATTTCAAAATAAGGCACATGTAGGAATGGTATTATCATATATTATCATAGTACGTAGTATAAAAATACTTCTCCCATTACTTACGCTGAAAACTATAATTACTAATATATAATAATTTTAATTTTCATCTCGTTGTAGTAACTTGACCATTTTCGCTTTGACAATATCCTTTATTTTATTGTCCTCCGGAACAAGAGAAGATGGCCATACAAGTGTTTGCCTTATATAAGAAAGAAAATATTTGATATTAAGTGGCATACAGGAGCCGGAACCCCAATTTTGTTTCGAATATACGCTTGTCAATAACGTAATTTTGTTTAATATTTTTGCACTTCAATAATATGTACCTTAGGTGGATAAAGTGGATCTTAATTCCAATACTTTGGTGTAACTTTCTTGGGGCAAGTGTGACTGGCATTTTAAGATCCTTTACACAAATAGTGCACTATGTAAAAATCGACCCCTCCTATTGGTCGATCCATCTCGTATTACAATGTCTTCGTGATGCAATCGATTTCTGTCAAGAGCTCTCGTGGTGTAGAGCTTTAGACAGCTGGGTCTCACCTGGACGGCCCGGGTTCGAACCCCGTTGCTTTTTTTTATCTTTTTTTAAAGATTATATTTCTAAACAGTTTTTTTCTTGATTTTGGGTATGTCTTGGGTTAGTTTGGGTTAGCACCTGGTTAGTTTCCTTTTCTTGAGCCCCCGTAGCGAGCAAAGCGAGCGGAGGGCCATGCGGATCGACCAATAGGAAAGGCCGATTTTTATATAGTGCACTATTTGTGTAAAGGATCTTATAATGCGTGTGACTGCCATAGACCAAATTCCTCAACGGTATTTTTTCGTAATTTTTGGTTTGTTTAGAGTTTTAGGAGATGTTTTCTTATTTGGTTCCTCCACTAACATGGCTGGTTTAAATTTTGGAAAGAACTTACGGGGAGTTTGCGCGAAGCCTTCTCTGATCACCTGATCTATCAAGGAATTTTCAAAAGTCGGCCATCATAATTAAGAGTGCGTATGGCAATAATTCCTAAACCTACGTAGCTAACTTACCAATAGATGTGAACGGCAGCAAACTCAACTAGGAAAACTACAATGTTATTAAATCCTGAAAAGTAATTTTTGGAGGAACTTTTCATTAAGACATAATATTTCCCCAAAATAAAAAATTTATCCTTTCCCTATTATGAATGATTTCCCTTGATATAAAAAACAATTATACAGTACAATTTACATCACATGTATAAGCAATAAAATAATACAAAGAAAGCGCTTACATAATATTGACAATTATGTCAAATTCCAACTGTTAGGCAAATAACCTGTTGTACCAATTAATAGGTTACTGAAGTGATAAGTGGGTAGAGCGCACAGGGTTTAAAATTAATGAATTTTATTTTGCCGCAAGGATATAAAATAAGGCATGTGAAACTAGTCACTTCATATGTCGAAATTCTAAACTTTGCCAAGACAGTCTTACAAAAAAGTAAATGGCATTACTTACAACTTATGAAGTAGGTATTTCTAATTTTAAATTATTCTCCAAATTAATACCAGTATTAGTATATATACTGTCCATGTATCTCCAAAGCACTGCAAATCATAGCTTGATCTTTCCAAACATTGCAGCCGATGATAATCAACAAGGTCATAACACGCAAGTGAAGGTTCTAACCCAAAAAACACAAAAATAGATATCGCAATTAAGGGAAAGCGATATGTGTGTGCTAAAGCGGTACCCGTGGAGAGGACCCTATAGAACAAACTATAGGGTTCTATGGCCCCTTTTCTTTCTGGTATTGGCCAGTGGAACAAAACAAATAGTGTCTATTATAGAGATTATGATTCTAATTATTTCAACCAGTCCATGAGGCACCTCCAAAAGTCTTCATAAAAGATGCCGGCCTATTGACACCTCGCCGGTCTTAGGCGTAAAAGGAAAACCCGGATCTTTCATTCACAGAACGAATTTCAACTCCTTGATTCTGAAATATTGTTGCCAACTAAACTTATGTGAAATAGCAAGTCCAATCGCATGAAGAACTATCTGACGTCCCAACTCGGTTAATCGAACTTCTGCTCTAAACCATATTCGCCAAGCAACAAGTATCAATCAATCAACTTCTATTTGCAAAATACAACAACAATTGTCCAATATAGTGGGCAAAGTAAATATGACTTAAAAATCTGCAGGGAACCGTTACCTGGGAATGTCGATACGATTGAACCTGTCTAACTGTCAAAATCATCTGACACAATTAGATAAATGAATTATAATATACATTAGATGACTCTTATGATCTCCAAATTGTTTGATGTAGATATTGCAACGGATTGGCTTGAAATAATAAACAAACTCAAAGTTACATTTGTGTCGAAAAAATTGTTAAGTTTTTATTAACTTTCAGATTTAAAAAAAGCTTGCGAGCATTTTCCTGAGTGATTAATAGAGAGTTCAAACATTATAAGATTAATCGACTTACCTGTAAGGAAGAACAATCTTAATTATTCGAGCTTCGTAGTCCTTCTATGACAGATAGTTGGTAGGTCTCATTTTATGTCCTATCAGCGCACAGAGTTTTAAGAATGTGATAAGTAAACAATCACCTCTGCCGGCCCTGTACCAAGCCATATCCATCAGTTCATTTGTGACGGAACAAATCGCACTGGTCTGGGATTACGCATCAGGGTGTGGTGGGCCCTATCATAGAAGGACTACGAAACTCGAATAATTAAGATTGATCTTCCTTACAGGTAAGTCGATTAATCTTATAATTATTCTTCGCTTCTACGTCCTTCTATGACAGATAGTTGGTAGATGTTTAAAGAAAAATACAGTGCCATTTTAGTGCAGAACTATAGTATGAAAGCAACTACACACACACACACATATAGATGTATACACGAACGTAAACGAACCTAAACAAATTGCTACTTAATTTAGTTAGTCATATACCTAGAAACTTTACAATGTTTTTTTTTTCCTTCTTTTTTTTTTTTTTTTTGTTACAACCCCTCCTGAATGGTTAATATTTATATTATCTATTATGCATTTAGCAAAACCGCTTTGCTAATTAGCTAACGGTAGATTATGTAATTTGTTAAAACAGTGGACTTCTCTGTCGAATTAAATCAATATCCAACCCCGACCTAAAAGCGGCCCAAGTTGCTGCATCGTCTATAGCACGGTATAAATAAATATACGGTATGATTCCTTTATTCGTATATAATGTACTATTGTCGAGGCCAGACATAATTGAAGTTTTGTTATTTTGAAACATCTAAAGCAGTGTACTAATTATCCCTAGTATTATTATCAGTATTATAATTGGAGTTTGTCTAGGACGAAAGGAAAAACTAAATATGGTTGTTTTTTTTCTTTTTTTTTCCAACGCCATCGTCAGATGTTTTTAATTTTCCAGAATTTTATTTCAATCCTCTATCATTGTGGTATATTTTATCTATAGATATCTGTGAAATTGACCAAACTCTTTTGTCTCGCGGTGAGCAGGAGCCATGTAACTAGTGCTAGAGCTAAATCATTAAGAGTTAAGGAATCCAAAAGAAAAAATTCTACTCAAAAAATCTTATACTGGACTAGGATTCTACGTTATAGAATATCTAGAGGTTGCTGGCTTCTTATTGTAAATACCACTCAAAGGAATCGTTTTAAAATATTTTCATCATCCCAATTGATCCCAAAAATCAATAATAACACTAACCTATTATAATAATTATTAAGGCTTAAGTACGAAAGCCCTACATACATATTTTTACAGAATATATAATACAACTAAATCCAATTGATGAGTGTATGGATCGTACTTATTTCTTAGGGAAAATCTTCACCATTATTTAAAGTAATTGGTGTACTCTTTCTGAGAGTGTTTTCCGAGATAGATGCTAACATGACCGGAAGCCTCTTGTGGGATTACCTTTTTATCTTAATGATTCCCCGATAACTTGCCTGCCACCAGGGAAACTGTTTGCGAAGGGGATGGTTCTCCCAGACGAAAAATTCATTTTCTTGCTGGGGGGAAATATTAGTTCATCTATTAAGAGGTTAATCTAATATGATTGTGTTGATCAATTTGGCACTATCAAAATACCCGTAGCTTTGTCTACCTTTATTTATTTATTTATTTATTATTATTATTATTATTATTATTTTTTGTAATACTCTTTAAATTAGTGAAAATAGTGGAAGAGAATAGAAATCCATTTCCTGCCAATTTAACGTGAATGCGTCAACACATATGCTGTCTGGGCCTGGTTCCCTGAACATATTTCTTACATTTTCCATTGACCTTGGAATCAAAAAGATCAATATCTGGGGTACCGTACTTATTTATAACTTGAAAAAAGAAACTATTGTTATTTAATTCAACTTCGGTATCTTTAATCTAATTTCTGGACATAGAATCGGCTTCGATATTATACTTTGTGTTTTTATATGGAGCAAATATAAATATTTTCCTCGATTCGCCCCAGCCCCAGATAATTCTAGTTATCTTACTTAATAGGTTATCTCACTTAATAGAGAATTTCGAACACTACCCATCTTATTAATGCAGTCACATTATCTATAAGAAGTAATAATAATGTTCCTTGTAGGCAGATTGCCTGCGAAACATTTGAGGGCGTAAAACGCAGCATATAGTTCCAAACAGTTACTACGATATTATAGCTTCCCTGTTGCTCCCAAAATTCTCTAGCAAGCCAATTTTTTGACGCATTTGAAAATATTTCCCCACAGAAATATTTTTGATCTATTTGTTTTTTGGATCTCTTAATATTACGTAACCACCAGTTTAGTTCCTGGTTTAATTACTTCGGAATAAACATGTCTTAAAGTTATTACAGTTTTGTCTTAGAGCTTTTAGTCTAATTATCTCAAATGGTTTCACATGAAACCATTCATAAATCAAGGTAGGTGATATCGATACTAGCTTCCCCACTAGGGATGCAACCGTTCGAATCTCACAAACCCGAATTATTTCAATAACTCTCCGTTTCTGGTCCATCCTCTCCTCTTTTAACCTTTGCTTGTATAACGGCCACCCTGAGTAAAAATATATCATATTATTATTATTATAATTATTATTATTATTATTACTATTATTATTATTATTATTATTATTAATAATAATTTCAGCTGCCGCCTTTTCCTTTTATCTCCTGGCATGATTTTGCTTTTGAAAGAAATTTGTGCCAAACAAGTAGTACCTATGGGATTTGAATTTGCAGCTGTTGTACTGTCTTCATTTATGAACGGATTTATTTCAAATTTCCTTTTTAAGAAAAGCATTATGAAGAACACTCGCTATTTTTATTCGAAGTGGTTTCCGTTTTTCCCTTATTTAATGTATCGATGGCCGTGTAGCCACCTTCTTCTGAGTCGCTGAAATCGGAATTCGACTCTAAAAAAGAGATGAAAAGTTTAGAAATAATTAAATTTGCAGCAACAAATCTGCAGGTGATATTTTAGTTAAAACAACTAACACCCTGTGAAGTATACAGCTATTTTGCAGACAATGGTCTGCGGGTGATATTTTAG
>MU182692.1:55680-73050 GCA_016904865.1 Pissodes strobi
AATTGTTAACATTTTGACATATTTAAGTATTATATCTTGACATATATTTTTAATCATTAAAGAATGCAATGCAATAGGGTCCGAAACTAAAACAAGTAAAGAAGGTGGATGATCACCATATTGATATGTTCCACTTAAAAATACCATACCTTCGTTGGGCTCCAACATTCACTAAATCTTTGACGTAACAGATGCAGACATGCGTCTGCGCCGCTCTCTCATAACATTTTTGAAAAAGGTCCGAATTCTTCTAAATTAAAAATCGGTAATTGATAGAGTAATAAAAGCTATACAAAAATTGTCGTATATTTTTTTCTGTTTAGTTAATAATTAAATGAGAAAAAATTAATGAAATACAATAGGAAACCCAAAAGGTTTGATTCATTTACGATTTATTCGAAATAACTTTGTTATTAAAGGTCCTATCGAAAAAAAAGTATTAAGATATATTGTAGAGAAATTCAAAACATATTTTTCTGCGCAAACCAATTTATTCCAACTGTCATTATTCTATAGATAATTGAAAATATATCTGAAACATATATCGTGTTCATTTATAACATTTTTTCATTGTTTTCATGTGTCAAGTTCAAATATGGTTGTTATCCTATAAAATATACTATACAATTGATAAGACAAAGAAATATTGTTTAATCATATTCACATTTACACAAACAGTTAGCATAGAACAATGGGTTAATTTAAGAATCGTCATAATAATATATATTTAATATTTAATGAATAATTTAGATATATTATTTAAAAAAAATGGCATATGTCAAATGAAAGTAGTGGTAAAAAATAAAAACTTATGTAACAACTCTCACTATCATATTAACCCATAATATGTAACATAAAATTAGCTAAATTTTTTAATGATTAAAAAAATATGTCATAATATAATACTAATATATATATACTAAATATGTCAAAATGTTAACAATGTATTTTGACATGTCAGATTAATATAAACGAATTTGACAGCTGTTACTGTCAAATGTGACAGCTGTACGTGTCATATTTTATTTACAAACGATAGAGCATCGAAAAATACAAATGTTTTGTTAAAAAAAAATTTCGATATCTGCTATATTAAGGGAAATATTGACGAATATATTCATCTGTCACATTTGACATTTTCTTAAAACGTTTGATTGACAGAATCGTACATAGTCGTATTTTAATAAGGAATGAGTTTACAATATTTTAATATACATTTTGACATATTACAATGACATTACAACGATTACCTATCATGACGTATTCGTATATACATAATTATTTTGTTTCTTTTGACATATGTTATTAGTACGTGTAACTGATTGACTTTTTACATCCGTACCAGTTCCGATACGCTATAATCAATTTTAATAGATTTGGTTAGTTTGTGTTAGTAGTCCAATCAACTTGCGGTTAGTGTCACTTATTCTCAACTTATTTTAGTCATTTGAAGCGGTTCCGATACGTTAAATCAATTTTAATAGATTTGGTTAGTTTAGGTTAGTCGTCGATTCAACTTTCGATTAGTTTCACTTAGTCTCAACTTATTTTATTCATTTATTGAACCGGTTCCGATACGTTATAATCAATTTCAATATCCGGGGAGGTGGAGTATAATTCCCACCCCCCACTGATGGACACGGGGTCATCACTCGTCATATTTTCCGTCATATTTTCGATCCGAGGCTCTGTTGCAGAGATCGGTTAAACATGTTTTCCCCCAAAATCCCCCCTTAAATTAGAGCCCCCCCATGAGGCGCACCTACCATAAAATTTTCGACCCCATAAAAATTTCGACCTCATAGCTCTTCCCGTTCTACCGAAATGAATTATTTTAGTTTTTTTCTTCTCACCCATCTCCAGACCGAACGGCGGGGGGGGTGTACAGGGTCTAGTTTCATCCAGGATCGTCATTTTACCCCGGCTACATGTCCTAAAAAGACTGTACTAAACAAATCTCGGACTAAAGTAAACTGACAAGTATGTGGAGATGACAGTTGGCCGCTTTACCTCCCACTCCAAATTTTTAGGCGGGATTTATGTTGTCGCTTCTCTGCGGTTGTTATTCTCGGACGATATCGAGGATTTCTTGGAAAGATTGCCATTGCAAGTCTACAACAATATCATTTGGCAGCAGGATGGTGCTTCGCCTCATGCAGTTCGAGAAGTGGTAACATACTTAAATGAGCATTACAATCAGTGGATTGGCCGTAACGGAACAATTCATTGGCCACCAAATAGCCCCGATATCACGCCAATGGATACATTTTTATGGGGTCATTTAAAAAATGTAGTTTATCAACGACCGAACAGAAGTCTCGAGGATATTCAGCAAAAAATTATAAATGAAATTAATAGACTTAACCAGGATCAAAATCTTGTAAGAGATTCCTTGGAGGGACTGAAAAGGGGGCATCAGTCGTGTTTTGAAAATAATGGAGGACACATCGAACAATTATATTATTGAGATTAAAGTCCTTAAGTTATTAAGTTAGTTTATAGTTTTTTCTAATATGTCATACTGTTTTAATACGTAAACAATAATAGATTTGCAAAAAACTACCATTATTCGTAACTAATGCGTGAAAAATATAGTATAGAAATTCGAAAGTTAATTATTTGGTCTGACTGACGGCCGCTTTAAAGCAGGTTAAAGGTTGAACAGGTGAAACGGGTATCCATCTATCAGGTATTAATCGTACGGTAGTCGAACATTTTTCGAATATAAAACTGAAGAAAAAAAGCGTTTTTGTATTAAAAATCCATCATTTTAGATCAAAATTTATATGAGAAATCGGATAAGTATATTAAAAATATGGCATCCCATTTAGAAATATATCAAAGTGACCCCTAGCACTTTTATTTGATGTTTAATCGTTTTTTTGCTGAACATATCCGAATTCGCGGGAGAAAATTACATAAGATGGCTTTTTCAGTTCTTTTTTATAAAAGTACAGGGAAAGTAAAAAAATCGCCTTGTCTAGTCCACCTTGGATAACCCTGTACATTAGATAAAATTAAATTTCGAAAAAGGAGGTTCATACTTGATCACTTGTCTGCTATCGTCATTTCATCTTAAGCGACAAATATTTTAAAAAATTAAATGATACTTAAACCGTTGATATACTACTACATAAGAGAATTGACTAAAGGATAATGGACGAAACGGTTTGTCGCGCGGCACTTTAGAAGTGTTTAAATTAGCCCGTAACATGAATTGCACACGTCCCTTGGTGGCAAAACGCATTGTTATCACGAGCAGACGTTTTATCACTGGTCTGACTCCCCCTAGCAGCCAATAAACCGACGACGAAACGCTCGTTCATTTCAATCATTTCATATTCCAGACCGGTGTGCAATTTACATGTTATCGATATTTTTATACTCGTTATGAAATCGTTTTACAATCAGCCACCTTCATATACGCGTTGCCTGCGGCTGAGGTGCTGTTACAGCCGAACCGAAATCGTAGCTTTTCACCCAGAAGAAATCCTGGTTGCGATCGGCTAATTCGTTCTCCTCTAAATTTCGCAACATTTCATTTGCATCTATACTCCTCGGGCAGTTGCATATTAATGAAAGATCGTGATCGATATTCCGGAGTGAATTTTGTTTTGCCAGATGGATTACGAAGTTATGTTGTTTAAAACATTTCATTAATTCAAGCTGATATGAGAATTCGCCTTTAAATGGTTATTTTACAATAACTCATTTTATAGACTCAGGATTCAATTTCAAGCATGTTGAATATAAGAAAAATATTGTAAACTAGAAATCGTATTCACTAAAGTTTGAACTTGATACTTGATCTTGAATGATAAAATATTATACTTATTATCTAAACATCAGTAAACTTTCAACAAATTTTAGTATAAAAGAACGTGCAAATCGAGTAAACGACAACTTGGTCATCTGGTTAGTCGTATCTTCAAGGCAAACGCTTTCTGGTAACAATTTCAAACCCTCCACACCTGGTCATCTGGTTGATCATACCTTTAGGACAAACGCTTCCTGGTAACAGGTTCGAGCGCCCCTAAAGTTACGTCAGTGAAAAGTAAAGTATACCATAAATCAAAGTGAAACTAAATTAAAGCATACCAGTATTAATTTTTTTTATGGCAGTGGCACACACACTAAAGGGAGATCCTATGGCGCTCGACGAGCGGTGTGTGTGCGAAGATGTTGATTGACACGGTTCTTGAATATTTGTAGGTTGTAATTAGTGGGAAACAGATGTCCAGGAAGTGAGTTCCACAGCGATGCAGTGCGCCAGACAAAAGAGTTCTGGTAAAGCGATGTTCTAGGTGTTTCTAGTTGTACGACGAACTGGTGCGCTCCTGCCGTCTATCGGCACTGTCTGACAGGAGTTGCCAGGGGCGGGATTATGCGGGCCAAATCCTGGGAACATCTGCCGTGAAAGTGTCTGTAAAACAGAGACATCTCGGCCACATGTCTGCGATGTTCCAGACTATCCAGATTCCGGGTCAACTCCGGATTGCCGACGAGACGCACAGCCCTCTTCTGAATGCAATCCAGCAGCTTTAGGGTATGCTTTGGTGAGGCACCCCAGATATGTGAGCAATATTCTAAGCACGGTCTTATTTGCGCTTTGTACAGCAAGAGCAACTGCTGCGGTGTATAGAGTTTTTGTTGCGAAATAGCGCCCCAAGCTTCTGGGAGGCTGATTTTGCGATGTTAGCAACATGGTCATGCCATGACATATTGCTGTTGACCGAGACACCCAGCAGCCCGACTGACGAGGATGAAGGAATGGTCAATCCTGCCATAATGATGTCAGGGCCCGCTGTATTGGCCCTCTTAGTAAACGTTGCTGCTTGGGTCTTTGCTGCATTGAACTGGACCAAATTTCGATTGCCCCAAGTTTGAACTTTCTCCAGGTCTTGATTAATTGCTGTAATCTGCTCCTGTCTGCGGTGATGAGTTTCAGTCGCTGGTAAGGGTTTTTCTGATCTAAAGTGGGAGACAAGGGTACTGTCATCTGCAAAACTGTAAACAGGATTATTCGTTTCGATCAGCAGGTCATTAATCTAGATGAGGAACAGAGTTGGTGAAAGTATTGCGCTCTGAGGCACGCCCGCGCTGATGGTAAATGTGTCCGAGATGTGTCCATCGACTGCAACGTGTAGGGATCGGTTTTTAAGGAAACTGGCCAGCCAGTTGCAGAGAGAGGCGGCCAGTCCCAAGGACGGCAGTTTGTTGAGCAGTCCATCATGCCAAACTCTGTCTAATGCCTTTGAAATATCCAACCGAATCGCTCGAGACTCTCCGTACTTTTCAATTGCCCTACTCAATATATGAGTGACATAGGCCAATATATCTCCTGTCGATCTCTCTTTGCGAAAGCCGTATTGATTATCGCTGATTATTCTGTTGCTCTCGAGGTACTTGAGTAGTTGCTGGTTAACAACACGTTCCATGACTTTGGAGATTATTGGAAGCAAGGCAATTGGACGATAGTTTGAGGGCGTGGTTTTCTTGCCTTTTTTTGGAACAGGTTGCACTCGAGCGACTTTCCACGAGGATGGGTAAATCCCTTTTCTGTAAGAAAGAGAAAAAAGCCTGGAAAAACGGGTGTTAGTTCGTTGGCGCAGTTCTTTAGCACGATGGCAGGTATTCCGTCCGGTCCTGATGCCTTTTGCGTATCGAGTTCTTTAAGGATTTTGCGAATATCACGGTGAGAAAACTTGACTTCTGCCATGGTAGTGTTGATGTTCGGTATAGTGGGGAGAGTCTTGCCTTGGGACACGTCTAAGGTAGAGTGCGATGAAAACATTCTGGCGAGCATGTTTGCTTTTTCCTTGGCTGTAGTCGCCGTGATGCCACGTTCGTCCGTCAAAGGTGGGAGAGACGTTTTTGTAAAGTTGTTACTTACTGCCTTTGCCACCGACCAGAAATTCCTGGAACCACTGGGGCATTGCAAAAGTTTATTCCTGATACTTTGATTGTGTTTGTCCTTAGTTTCGTCGATCACACGCTTGCACTCGTTTCTCGCTTCGATAAAATAATTGCGATTTTCAGCGGTCTGATTTTGCTGCCAGTACTTATAGGCTTGCTGTTTCCTTCCTACAGCTCTTTCGCGTTTTTTGTTGAACCAGAGCTTTCCTTTTGATGGTAACTTGACGGAATTTGGGATGTATGCTTCCATTCCTGAGGAGATTACTTGCATGATCTCTTCGCAGCAGTCTGACGGGTCGTCAGTGGCAAAGCAGACGTCGAGCGAATTAAACGAATTAACTCTTAAACATCTCACGTAAACTAAAAGTACTTTCAAGGGAACCTCAACTTGTTTCAAGGGAATCAAATAGGTCGAGTCCGGTCAGTCCTCATCGAATGGTCATGCGTTTTACGCTATTCTGGTAAATTATATTCAAACATAGTTATAATTCTAAGTGCATACCTTCCTGTATATAAAGCCTCCCGAAAGAGGTGATGGCAAAATATAAGACAGAGAATATACAACAAAAATATAAGAAAAGTGCCATTAGCAAGGACAACGACGTAGACAAAAAATTACTAGCATTGTTTGGGGAAAAAAGTTGCACGCAATTATAATTTTAAAACGCAAGAATCATACCTTATATAATAGAAAAAATCACCGTTATGCAAGGAAGAAATAAGCAGTATATGAAGCCAACTGCCGCAGAGAAGTACCTTATAGGGAAGATCATAACAGACACTTGGGCAACATGACGACCTAGGACATGAAATTGGAATCCACATAGGGATACATATGTAAAAATGTATATATAAAGTTATAAGGAAAAATAGACAGTACATGAGAAGATAGTAAACGAGAATATAGTATTAGAAATAAAGGAACATAAGTTAAAAGAATACATCACAAAAGTATCGATACATACAGTACATAGAGATTCATACAATACGTAGAAATAAATAAAACATTAAATAATAAGGGATTATAGAAATAAAATAGAGCGCTCTAAAATATAGAAACATAGAAATAACGGAATAAAATAGCATATACATGGAGAGAAGAAAACTTAGATTAAGTAAATATATATAAGAATAAGCCAACATAAAGAAAGAATAAATAATCATGGATGAAATGAGGAGAATTACAGTCGTACAGTACATACAATTCTAAATCCACACAATTCTACAGTCAACAGCATCAATCTCGCAAAAGACACCTAATATTAATGATAAGTAAAAAAAAATTATCTATCATGTTATAAAAATTAAGCGAAAAACTTGTAACTTGTGTGAGATAATTTACACCGGAAAGAAATCAGTACTGTTCTTAGATAATAGCAATACTCTAGGAAGGATAATACTAATTTAAAATACTAATATCCAAATTAAATCATCAGTTAAGGCAATATAAATTACGTCAGTGTAAATAACCCATACATGTATTAAATATCCACTGTTATTAATATCGTTCTATCTCGGCAATGTTTACTTCTTCGATACTATATAATCACAAACAGTCAGCAATCTTTTTCAAGGTAGCCCCAGTATACGTGCTAATTTTTGTTATTATGTTTAATAGAAATAAAATCCAACAACAATGACGCTACCGCCGGGGACCTTCAAAATTCGAAAAATTGCAACATGCTGATTCAACAATATGACGATCACACATGATAAAGGGTTAAAGTATAACGACGAATTAATGTTAAACGTATATTTAAATATAGCGGTAGGATAAACTTAGAATAACTCAATATTTCAATAACGATTATTATTTTAATTTGTTAAAGCATAATTGCCGATTTTCCGGATAACAATAATATACTGGGCCAAGAAAAATGCAAGGCATCAAAGAAAAAAAAGAATTTCTCAATGGTTTTAGGCCCCAATATGTTTTTAATAATATTTACAACAATGTTCCTTTTCGGTTTTACGTACACGGTGAACCAACTAAAATACTTGTATATGTTTAACGCACCTAGAAAACAATCATATAATTATTTAGTATAAGATGCTGTATATTTCAAATACGAATTATAATTTTCATTACCTGTTGATAAAAAAATAAAACGACAAATATTTAGAGAAAATTTTTTAAGGAAACATATATATACGCATACTTATATTAATATAACATTATGATAAGAAGAAAAAGTCAATATTAAGCACTCATATTTGGTTTATATCTGTTACATGTACATGAAGCACTATTCAATGTCAGCATACAACGTAGTCAGATAGAGTCCTGAGACAAATAACAGCCAAATGGGGATCTACGACAAGGATCTTGAATTGAGTAGGGACCTCATCCATGAATAACCATTGGCTGGACTCCAGGACCAAACTAAGCTATAGGCCAGAAAGTTTAAAGTGCTCAAATACAACTCAAATTTAAGTAGGTACGGAACGATATGACTATTCGAATATTGAGGACCATTTATTATTAATTAAGGAGGTTTCCCTCTTTTAGATATACTCATTAAAAATGAGTTGTTGATCATCTCTACGATAACAGAGTTTTTTTGACATTCGCTAACAAATATTTAATTATTAGGGAGATTCTTTTCTTTTTGAACTTTTTAACCATAAAAGATGTTTTGCATTGGGGGCCAATGCTAGACGGAAGGGGGGGGCATGTGTAAACTAGAAATCGTATTCACTAAAAAAGAACACTCAGTTTAAAGTTTGAACTTGATACTTGATCTTGAATGATAAAATATTATACTTATTATTTAAACATGTTTCAAAAACAATCAGTAAACATTCAACAAATTT
Source organism: Pissodes strobi (assembly GCA_016904865.1). Lineage (NCBI taxonomy): Eukaryota > Metazoa > Arthropoda > Insecta > Coleoptera > Curculionidae > Pissodes > Pissodes strobi. The sequence goes on from MU182692.1 coordinate 64,411, forward strand.
TAGTATAAAAGAACGTGCAAATCGAGTAAACGACAACTTGGTCATCTAGTTAGTCATACCTTCAAGGCCAACGCTTTCTGGTAACACGTTCAAACCCTCCACACCTGGTCACCTTTAGGACAAACGTTTCCTGGTAACAGGTTCGAGCGCCCCTAAAGTTACGTCAGTGAAAAGTTAAGTAAACCATGAATCAAAGTGAAACTAAATTAAAGCATACCAGTATAAATTAAATGAATTAACTCTTAAAAATCTAACGTAAACTAAAAGTACTTTCAAGGGAACCTCAAATTGTTTCAAGGGAACCAAATAGGTCGAGTCCGGTCAGTCCTCATCGAATGGTCATGCGTTTTACGCTATTCTGGTAAATTATATTCAAACATAGTTATCATTCTAAGTGCATACCTTCCTGTATATCAAACCTGAAGACCAATATACGTACAGTTTCGAAGTGAGCGAGTCATTATTCCGTCCGAGTTGCGCCGCCTGATAGAGCAAAGAGGAACGCCGCCAATAATTATACAGCGACACGTCATTTGGGAAGCGCCCAAATTCCTCTTTGACAATATCATTTCTTCTCCTCCCCATTGATTAAGGTTAAATACATTGATTTTAGTGATTGCTATCCTGAAAATGAAGCAAAATTTGTTCACGCAAAACAACGAAAAATATTGTCAGGCAAAAATAGCAATCGTCTAAATGATTAGTGGGTTCTCGCCTTATCATAGGGACTGCAAAAGGTATGCTTCTTCTCTTCCCTTTCATCCACTGCACCAATGATACGCTACAACTAACACAGCACACATGGGGAGCCCACTGCTTGTCTTGATCTCCAATTAAAACACCAAAATATAGCAAGTAGGCTTTTTTAACACTTTCAAAAAATTGCCTGGCTTGTGATTTCACCACAAATTCTCCACAAATGTCTCGATATTTCCGTCCTTAAAATACTTTCTAATCTACACACAGAGAACCTCTCACTTCGAAACTCAACAGAAGACTGATTTCTAATCTTAATCTTATGTCTACTATTATAAACAATACAGTTTAGGTACTTTTCCTGTTATAAAATGCATCCTTTGTAACCGTCTCCTCATTACATTGACTTCCCGCTCGACTACCTGCAAATGTAAAAGCGTCTTATTGAGCTATTGAAAAGTGGTACGTGTTAGGGCTTTAGGAATATTTTTCGTTTATTAGAAGATCTGATTTGTGTTACTAAAATCTTGTCGACCTGTCAATTATAACCCTTAACTACGGAGGTGCCGTCTGAGAGGCGGTGTGAAAACGAAATACCTTCATTTGACAAAAACGGTAACGTTCACAAGGCCGTTACCTCATGTATTCCTGGCGGGTTTGGTGGTTGACCAGTACAAAAAATATCAGATATCCAACACTTGAAACAGGTCAGTTCCCTAGAGATCTTCTCGTGAAGCAGTTTGATAGACGGCACGTCCGGGTATACGTAATAAAATCGGTTGGAAAATTTTCGCACAAATATGGCCTAACCATCAAAACCAGTTCGCTTTAGTGATGTAAACTATGAAGAAACACTTCGAAAGTGATATACGAAGCAGATGGTGATGCTGCTAGTGATATTGACATTGTCCCTGACGAGGATTGCGAGACTTCTGATTATAGCACCTCAGAACAATCAGCGGCCAGTAGTGATGAAAGTGAAGATAACGAGTCACTAATTTTTTTAAAAGTGTTTTATGTAATAAATACATTCAAATTATAGCAGTGCACTTTTTTCATTTTAACCGCCCTCGAGTTAAGGCATACCGAAAAGAACTGGCTTTGTGATTATAAAATTGGTACGTGTTCTAAGAAACTATTTATTAAAGTACTTCCTAAAACTTAAAAGATTATCTGGAAGTACCAGTTACAAAATTATTAGGGCTTTATGCCGCAATATCTGCAGTAGTCTGCCAGACGGCACGTCCGAGTTTATGCTCCGAACATCGCACCTCCGTAGTTAAGGGATAAATATGCTGGAACTAGAGTTGGAAAGAATGAAAAGTGAGGGTGCTGGCACCCTCCCAAGGAAACAAGGCATCCCGAAATAAAAGAACTTAGAAAAGAAATAACAGAACTAAGAACGTGATTTGGCAGGAACAAGAATAAATAACCTTCTAATGGACAGCTGTACAGCGATACTTTAAGAAATAAAGTAGCAGTAATATTACCTAAGAACTGGCAATCAAATTCCGTTACGAAAGAAATGCTTCAAAAGGAAATAAGTCTCGAAAACGTAAACATGGGAATTGAAAATATTAAAAACCTAAAAAATGGGCGACTAGCTGTATATTGCAGTCGTAAAGATGTCAACAACTTTAAAGAAGCTGTATCTGTTACAATGTAACCAGTATATTGTAAAAATTCCAGATAAAAGTCAACCATTGTTAAGCAGGGTAGGGATACCAAAAGAATATGAGGAAAATATGCTGAAAAATACTATTGTAAAACAGAACTGTGGTATAGAGGCCAGAATTAAAGATTTATTATAACAAAAAAAAAATGGTTAACGCTTACTTTGCAATTATTAAAGTAAACAGTGAATTGTTTAATGATATTATGGTAAACAGAAATGGAAGGTTGAATATAGGATGGACAAGTTGTAGAGTATTAACAGATGCTTAGGATGTGGGAAATTTGGACACAAGACAAATGACTGTAGAGCTGTATGTTTATAATAGTGTGACGATGGCAATCATGACATGAATAATTGTACAAATAGTTTGAAGTGTATAATAAATGGCAAATGTTAAGTATCAACTGGGTTACTGTACATCCCATTTCGTCTTGAGTGTGTCATGCCCAATGGTAAAAAAAGTGCAAGAGACCCTATCAGGCAAAACTAAATATTCGGAATAGCAATTATACACCAAAAATAGTATAGTGTACCTAAATTCCCAAAGTTATATGCTTGATACTCTTTGTTTTATGTCTGTAAAGCAGAGAATTGTATATAATGTGTGTTACTGTTTGTGTTCTAATTAAAGGAAAATTCATTACCTGGGTATCTAAAGGCTAAAATTATGTATATAAATCAGAGACACTCATATGAAACTAGACCAAGGAATGACTTTCATATTGATTTTAAACATACAACTTTTTTACAAAACTACTTACACTATAATGGACTAAAATTATTGTTTAATGATTTGCCTGAAAAAATAAAAATTTTAAAAGATATGCAACAATTTAGAAGTAAGGTTTTGAATTATGTGAAGAATACCGTTAAATTGTAAATTGTAAAATTAGGCGAGTAGATTTTTTTTTGAACTTTAGATTTGTGTATGTATTCTCCATCTTGTCTAAATAAAGAGAATTACTTGCTTACTTACATTTTTTAATAGTCTTATTTAAAGTCTGAATTTGTAAAGTGCTGACTATGTAACGGTAATTACAGAACGCCTTAAGTAAAACTCACTAAGTAAAGATTATTCTGCAAAATAAAAAATAAATTATAAATTAATCTCATGGCAACGATAATATGAGTGGACACATAAACAGTTAAAAATATATACTAAATCAAATTTAAATGACCTGTGAACAAAATATATAGTCAATGAAGACATACAGGAGAAATCGAAGTGAGCTCAGTTCAGAGCCTGCTTATAGACAAAACCCTAAAATTACAGTTATGTAAGACGGTCTGCAGTCATAAGGCTTATAGTAAATCATCAAGCATTTTGTCCACTAATGTGGTAACCTCTTGCTGGTATCCTTCGAGGATGCTGCCGTATAGCGTGAGCACTTTCAGTGTCGATTTTATGTTTTATGATGTTCGTTCTTCCCGTATGGCTATTTTTCCTTTCAAAGGCTGTGCTCTGCTCTTTGATAACTTATGTAGCTTTCTTCAGATTATGCCACGACTTCTGGAAATGTTCTAGGACTGCCTTAGTTGATGTTGAGGGTGATCCTTCTGCCCGCGTTTCGCACCTGGTTACCCATTGCACCGGCTCGCAAATGGCTATTACATCCCCTTTATTGATTTTGATGGAATTGGATCAAACATTTGCTATCTTTATTGGTATATCGCCGTCGGTTTTGACTGGAGCTTTGTCTACGAGGTATTTGCAAGGCAAATCGTGATGTTGGATAAGTCCGATGCAGCCTCCAAAATCCTTCTCCAATTTACCAAAAATTATCTGCTCGGTATTTCCGCTTATTTTTACACAAAAACATTCGGATGGTTGCTACCCGTGACAATATTTAATATAGAACATAAACTGGTCAAATAAATGTTAAGAAAATAAAATAAATAAAAAGCTAGTGTCACAATATTTCAAGTTGTAAATACCTATTACAATAATTTTGTTTGATATTTTGGAATATTTGATTTTTCATGAAATTTTAAATTCGAAACTTATATAAGGCTTTTCGACTTTCACAAGTCTCCTTAGACAGGCTAGTAGGTACCTTTCCCGAACCCAACTTGAAACGCAAGCCCATGTTAATCAACGTCTTTATAGACGAACGGTAAGATGTTAACTAGTACTCCCTCTGCAGTGTACTGGTAGAATATTTAAAACTATGAAGAATGTTTCGTAATACGATTTTGATATGTATCGGTTCTCCTTCGCAGGCAGTAACCACATACAAAATTTAAATACCGATTCAGACCCTAAAGTCTACCCCAATTTGAAAATCTAAATTCAAAAATTAGAGTATGCCTTCAAAGAAATCCGAGTTAAAAGCTAGAATTAAGAATAAAATTGATAGTTTAAAGTCTGAAATATAAAATGGGAGACACCTGTATAATTTTTTTTAGAATCGAAAGAGAAAAAACAATTTTACTAGCAAAAAAAAAAACAAAAAATACTAATTAAATTCCGTTATAATTCCTCGCAATTGCCTTAAATTCCAAATTTCTCCATTGTAGTTCCCTGTAATTCCTAATAATTCTCCGTAATTCACCACAATTCAAGATGATTTCCAGTATTTTCCCAAAATTCCCTGTAAATTCCTCTCAAGTGAACACTATATTTTCCCACCCGATTGCCCCTCGCAGACATGAGAGATTTCGGTCACTTTGTACATATCTGCGATATTTTAATTAACAATTAAATCAGATGTTACGCTAAATGTTGGATCAGTAATACCGGATTATTATTTGTGTCATCATTTGTTCAGGTTCCGTTTAAATATTATTGTTCTAGTAGGTAGTAGGTAAATAGATTAACTAATATAATAAATAATAGCGACTGATATCGCTCGCGTAAGAGATATAAAGCTATAATCATGATATCCTTTTAGGGCGCAATATCAAAGCTTTAATAAATTTGCATTAAAGTCATCTATAGCCGCTGAAAGTGGCTCTCTTCGGTGGTCAAAACGACAGGGCTCATTTTCAAAACTGTCAATTTTGTTAGTTTAGGATATTTTGGGATATGTTTGCATAGCTTTATTAATTAACTAAAGTCTAAGTGGAGTAATAATATTTTCATTTTCATCGCTGATGGTCTTATAATTTAAGACCAACAACAGATGGATTAAAATAACAAACTGCATAATGGCTACTTCATATTTTTATGTTTAACTCCATAAGCATATTTGATAGATTTGTCGTGCTAGAGTCAATTAATTATATATTCCCTCCTAGATGAAATATAGGAGCTTTATTGAGCATCTACTATGCAAGGTTTATACCAACTCCATAAATACAAATTTGTGAAAAATACATAGTTGAACAATCGATAATATGGCCGTAATACATCCTTGAAGATGCACAAATTCTATTAGCCAACAGAACAAAACAAAATGCGATAATCTGCAACTGAAGATCCGTAGCTGAGTAAGCTTCAGATAGTTCCATGCTTACATGGTATATCGAAGGAAAATCGACGTATAGCAACTAACTTTGTAAGAACGACAATTTGAGCAGAAACAGTCTGAGTAAAAAATATACTACTGAATGAATCGATTTTTTTTTCAAAGAATTTCAGGAGCATATCAATGAAATAACAATATATAAATAAAAGGTCCATGCTGAACTACGGCAGAGTTTTGTCCACAATACCGAATCATGTTTCGATTTTGTGGATATACCTCTGTTGTAGTGCAGTTTGCCGAAGGTTCCAAACCTCAGCTTAGTCCATGTTGAAGCAAAGTCAATACCAAAGTAGCAAATTTAACAACAAACTATCATACTAGCAATTTTTAATTGTCTTGCTTCTCATGATCTCCCAAAACAATGTTTTTATAAGTTGAGGAAAATTCGTTGTCAGACCTTGGACCTTGGAGCTTTTCTACATCAAAGCATTAAGAACTTACTCTAAAAATATTTAAATCAAATCCTGCCAATACCACCATCCACCTCCCTCCTTCTGTAAATACACACCATATACCAGGGTGACACCAGGTCATTGAAAATCTTTTTAAAAATTAAAAGTCTCAGAAAGCTTGTGAAGGGAAGATTTTTTGTTATTAAATGGTGGAGTAGATCAACGAGTTACTCGTGAGTGCGCTTAACCTGGTTTGACTATGAGATTTGCTGTTCAAAAATAGAGACAAGTTTTATTATGGACTTCCATGCTTTTCGACATTCGTACTACCTTTAAATGGGAAAATTCACTTTATCCCAGATGCCGCAAGCATCAGAGAGATTAAGCTGTGCTCGAACCCTTTACGTATCATGGAGTACTTTGGGATGACACTTCTGATATTTCTGATCTTGGTAGTTTCCGATGAACTTTCGAATAATTCTCGCGGTCAAAAGCATAACAGCTTTCTGAACGGGCTTTTAAAGGTTTTTAGTTAACCTTAACTTCTCGATGTTTCATTGCAAGCTTTCGACACAAGTCCAGTTGATACTGTCTCCTTATTTTAACGTCCAACTCTCGGTACTTCAAAATTTTTTCAGCATTCTTTTGGAGCATATGTTGAGTATTGGGTGCTAACACTTCCATAAAAGTTGCAATCTTGGAGGCTTTCCTTACGATGGTGATATCTGTTCTATTATGCATCACCGTCTAATCAGTTAAGATTTTACGATCCGAATAAATTCGGAAGTCACAGTTTCCCAGAGCTATTTGAGGTTTATATTTGTAATAAATAACCGAATCCTGGGTATGAAGTCCCAGAATACTGGCTAGATCCTGATGAATAACCTTGGCAGCATTATCATGCCTATGCTTATATTCCGCTACAGATAAAAGCTAACTTCCTGCCGTAACGTGCTGTATGGGCTTCGTGGTTTTGCATCTATATGTGCATCTATGACTCTCTATTTGTTCGCAAATTATTTTGCTTCAGTATATGAGCAAGCTAATACTGACTTACCACCTATGGATATTTCTGTTCAGGGGTCGACTGACTTGGGTTCAGTGAATCTGAGGATTTCAGAGGTTGTGAAAAAGCTTGAAGGCCTGGATCTCCGAAAGGAGCCAGGACCAGACGGCACCTAGGGTCTTGAAAACATGTGGTTTCTCTCTGGCGAAACCCCTGTGGTAACTTTTTAATTAGTTTCTGAACTCCGGCATGTTTCCGGAATGCTGGAAGTCATCCTTTATAACACCTATAAACAAAAATATTGGAGACAAGAATGTAGTAAGTAACTACAGACCTATTACCAAACTATCCCTGATACCCAAGGTGTTTGAGGCCACGGTCAATAATCACTTGAATTTCACTTTCAACGGCATTCTAACGTCCTGTCAACACGGTTTTCTTGAGGGTCATTCTATGATGACTAATTTTATTTCATATCACACATATCTTGTTAATACCTTGAATGAGGTTGCATATGTCGATTTCTCGCAAGGCTTTTGGTCGGGTCAATCACAGTCTTTTGATGCACAAACTAAAGCTGTGTGGCTTGCATGGAAGTCTCTATGGCTGGATACGGTCAGATATGACTCATATCTGACAAACAGGAAGCAACAAGTTAGGATTGAGAGGACCATCTCCCAGGTAATTGAGGGAACAACGGGAGTTCCTCAGGAAGCCCATATTGTACCCTTATTTTTTAGTATTTTTATTAACGATGTTGTGAAATGCTTTCAAAATTCTAAAGTCATGCTGATGACCTTAAGATTTATCTGAGAGTAAAACATATGCATGATAAATTCCTAATTTAGGAGGATTTAGATCGTTTGGCGACTGGTGTGATGTGAATAGGTCTTGAATGCAGCAAAATGTAAGTTCATTCAGTTTGATAGGCTGGGGAACGCTATCGACTCTGCGTGTCTCCTGGGTGGTTCTTGGATTGAAAAGACTGATGTCATAAGGAATTTGAGCGTGCTGTTTGATGAGAGGCTGACTTTTGTTCTACATATTAACTTGCCCTGAGATTTTGGCATTGCTGAATTTTAATGTATCGTATCTGGTTTTTCGAAGTCCCAGACTTTTCAGTGAGAACTTTCATATAACAAGCTATGGTCAGAACTCGGTAGTCGACAGGTTGATGAGGATAATTAATGAAAGCAATATTGAAATAGATTTGTTTAATATAACTGAGAGTTCGCTTAGGGTCAGACTGAGATATTCCGACTAGATCTTTTTTACTCATTTTTTTCTTTATTTTCTTTTCTTTTCTTTTCTTTTCCTTTCTTTTCTTTTTTTTTTTTCTTTTCTTTTCTTTTCTTTTTTTTCTTTTCTTTTCTTTTCTTTTCTTTTCTTTTCTTTTCTTTTCTT
>MU182692.1:73060-113842 GCA_016904865.1 Pissodes strobi
TTTTCTTTTCTTTTCTTTTCTTTTCTTTTCTTTTCTTTTCTTTTCTTTTCTTTTCTTTTCTTTTCTTTTCTTTACTTTTCTTTTCTTTTCTATTCTTTTCTTTTCTTTTCTTTCCTTTTCTTTTCTTTTTTTCCTTCCCTTTCGTTTTGTAACATGTAAATAAATATAAACAATATAATAAATATAAACATTTGGGTATCTTTGGCAATATATTTCGGGTAGTATGTTAGAACTACCTGATATTGAACTGCCAATTAATAGGTTCCGTTTCTTGGAACAATTTTCCTGAGGCAAGCAATAGTTCGACGCACACTTCTCGATATGTTTCTGCATAACCTCATTCGGATGCCCCCCATAAGCTGCATCCCTCACAATCTTCTCAACTTTTCCTCCCTCGCCGAGTGTTGAGGCTCGAGACAATCGTAATGATACAGAAGCAAGGAAGTCGACTCATCAGTGGCACCCATAATTCTATGGAATTGCGACTCTTGAGCTTTCTTTTGTTGGATATTAGAATGAAAAGACAGTAGCAGTTGAATAGCGTCGAAACAGTGCCAATATATTTCAACTGGCGTTGTGTTCCAGCACAGTTCAATCCCTCTGATGCTTGAGGCATCTGGGATTTAGTCAATTTTTCCCTTTGGAGGGAGTTCGAATGCCGAAAAACATGCAAATCGATAATAATACTATACTATACCTACTATCTGTCTCTATTTTTCAACAGCAAATCTCATAGTAAAACCAGGTTAAATCTTCCTATCACAAGTTTTCTGAGACCTATACTTTTTAAAAATATATTGAATGAGCTGGTGTCAAACTGGCATTTTGGTGTGCATTTACAGAAGGAAGTTCGTGGATGGTGGCATTGGCAAGGTTAGATTTAAATATCTTTATAGTAACTTGTTAATGTTTTGATGTGGAAAAGCTCCAAGCATTAAAGCATGAAAAAGAATGTTGCTCAACCTGTAAAATATTGTTATTGGTGATCATGAAGTGCCAGATTAGCGTACTAAGGTTCCTGACAATTCATAATCTTATTTACTAGTATCATAGCTTATTGAAATATTTGCTTCTGGAGCATTGACTTTGCTTCATCATTGACTAAGTTGAGGTTTTGAACCTTCGGCATTAATGCACTACATACTGAAACATGTTTAGGTACTATCGATAAAACTAGTTCAGCATGGACCTTTTCTTTATATAATGTTATTATTTCTATGATATGCTTCTGAAGTATATATATATATATATATATATATATATACATGTATATATGTGTGTAGCTTAAGTAGTTTCTCGCAAAACCAAAAAGCAGCCAATGCAAAATAATAAATTTCTGTTAAACGGTGATTTAAGGAGAACTAAAATTAATTTCCCAGTAATATTATCACGTTAAAATAAGACCAGCGAAATCTTTGGGGCTATAATTACCCGTCTCGTGGTAGCGATAGGGAGACGGAATGCTTTAAAGAGACAAATCCTTTAGCTTTTCCACATACAATTTATTTCAGACTTACACGAGACTCTGAAACCTACAAATTCGCCGCCATGTCGTCTTTTATCGTGTAGCGTCACAATTTGCATATTTCAAAACAGTCTTTCTTATTTATATAAATCCTGAGTCTTCTTATATGTGTTTTAAAATTCCCCTCTGCGTTCTGTTTTGATTTCTTTTCGTTCTTGATACGTCCGCATATCACGAGATCAAAAAATTCGACTGGAAGCTTATGATATTTCACAGCAAAATTGCAAATGAATTGCGTATATATACAGTGCCGAATCAGCCCAGTCGGCAATTGCCGATGCGACGCGGCCAAACACTTTTTGGGGGAACAAACCGCAAACTTAAATATTGGGTTTGTTTTTAGAATTGGCAATTCCGCAGAGCTCTGATTATTCGATTGGTGAATGAAATTATACTCTCAAACCTCAAGTGATATTATTGTTTTTCCCTATAAGCCCCTTTAAATCTTTACAAATTTGCGATTCATACCTTTTATAGTATAAATTCTCTAGTAACGATTTCAAATTACTGTATGTTACTTTCATATGGACGACATGGCCAATCGAGACTGAAACCAATTTGTTTCAGTAATGAAGTAACACAACTATAAGATTGACTTTTGAGGAATCGATGAAAAGTGTCCAGTCTTTTCGATCATAATCTATATTTAAAGTAGTCTTTAGTCTCTTAATGTCTCTGACCAAACTAACTTAAACTTTGATTTTATCTTGGAGCAAATTCTTCTGCCAGTAGCTCCGCTTTTCCTTGGATGAAATTAAATCCCAGTCACTAAATTTTAAAGAATTTTATGTGGCTCTTTACTTGATAGTACACATATAAAAAAACAATCACTAACGTTGTCTTTGAGTTCTCGCCAGATCATAGGAACAGCAAAGACTATTGAGCTCTTTTTTCTACTTAGCCAGCTTCGAACAACCATTGTACAATTCTTGCAGCACATATGAGATGCCCAACCTTTAGTCTATTCTCCAGTTTTGCAGCTAAAATACCAATGGTAGGCTTTCCTTATTAAAGATCTAAGAGTATACTTTTGTTTCTCAAAGATGACTTCTAAACATACATAATGAAAAGGATCCGGCTTATTTACATAAAGTAGAGTGGGGGATACAGCTGTCCCCATACAGAGTAACAGCAGCTGAGGATAGATTGAGATTAAAAAGAGCATACGCAGTGGCCATCCCCACAGAGGGACAATGGGCACATGCAGAGGTAAGTTTGCCGGAGAGCGTTGATATATTACACCGATGGCTCACGACTAAGGGAGCAACAGTCTTCTAGAGCGGGAGTCTTCTTAAAGATTAGCGGTACCCAAAAAAGCTTCCCCCTGGATAGCAAGGAACAGTGTTCCAAGCGGAGGTGTAAGCAATCCTGATAGTTGCAACAATGGACGGGGTCAGGCAAAGGGATGAAGAGGAAGGAGTAATTTGCTCTGATAGCCAAGCTGCACTCAGGTTAGTTTGCGCAACCAGGACCAACTCTATTGGTCCAGGAGTACGAGGATGCCTTGGAGCGGCTGGCACAGAGCAAGACAGTAAAACTTATATGGGTACCGAGACACAGAGTGGGGGGCGAACGAGGCGGCAGATAAATTTACCAGGATTGGCTCTGATATCCCGTGTATAGGCCCGGAGCCCTTCTTAGGCCTTTCTAGAGCCCAAGTAAGAATGAAAATTAGTGGAGGAACTTTCAAGAGGGCAGGCAGGCCAAGAACTTTATCGTTGAACCTGGCAAAATCAGGACAGAATGGCTCTTGGCGACAAATAAACGACCTCTGGGCACCTTAGTATGGGTCATTACAGGGCACCGCGATCTAAGAAAACATATAAGCCTAATGGGCATTGAGGAGACCGCTTCTTGCCGTAGGTGCAATAAGGAGGATCAAAGACTTCTCCATTACTTAGGCAGATGCGCTGCCTTTGCAAGAACGAGGCACGTCGTCTTTGGGTTGACAATACTGCAGGACGAAGAGGCGGTGTGCTTACTTTGGTGAGAGGTTCTGACCTTCATGAGAAGGTCATGGAGATTGGACTGGGTGTGGAGCTAGTTAGTAGACTTCAAGGGCCTTCTGGGCCTATCAGCTAGGCTTATTGGCCTTCCCTCAACTACAACTACTACTACTACTACTACTACTACTACTACTACTACTACTCCCAGCTCCATATATTTACAATATGATAGCTAGCTATCTGGAAGAGCGATAGCTATCTGTAGGGGAAAATAGGAAGATGATGATGACATGTGGCGTTCCATAGGGCTCAGTATTGGGACCAACGCTGTGGAATGTTTATTATGATGGTATTCTAAGAATTTCAGTACCTCGCACGGTTAAATTAATAGGATACGCGGATGATATTGGCATCGTCGTGGTGGAGAAAGATGAGAGGAATCTGCAGGAATCAGCAAACAAAACACTGGAAGATGTAACACGATGGCTGAGTCTTAAACAACTAAGCCTAGCCCCACAAAAAACCGAAGCAGTTGTCCTAGCAGGGGGACGAAATGTAAAAGAGACTGAAATAAGGGTAGAAGACGTTACCATTAAAAGCCAAAAATATATAAAATATTTAGGTGTCTACCTAGATAGAAACATGACAATGGGAGAGCATATCAGAAACGTTGCAAAAAAGGGTGGATATGCCATCGCGAACATAAGCAGGATAATACCAAACATCGGGGGACCCAGAGAGAGAAACAGAAGGATATTATCATCTGTAATACAGTCAATCATTCTCTATGGAGCAGAAATATGGGGAGAGCTATGAGGAGAAAGACTTATCGGGTCATCCTGCTAAGTGTTCAAAGGAAAACCACAATTCGAATAGTGAGCGCCTATAGAACTATCTCAACAAAAGCACTTCTAGTTATTGCTAGAACTCCACCAATATATCTACTGGTTGAAGAGAGGTGTGCTAAACAAGAGGGGATGGACAAGAAAACTGCTAGTGAAAGAACTTTCAGAAGGTGGCAGGAAGAATGGGAGGATAATACAAATAAGGGACTATGGACACAGAAGCTCATACCAAACTTAGACAAGTGGAATAAAGAAAACACGGAGAAGTTACCTATCACCTCACCCAACTAATTTCCGGCCACGGATGTTTTCAGTCATACAGGCATCGGTTCAAAGTAGCGGCAAGTGACCTATGCATATATTGTCGAAACACGGACACTATACAGCACAAATTTTTTGAATATAGTAGATAGGAAGCAAATAGGAAGATGGCTGGAGACTCTATGGGGGAAATAACTCCACAGAACGTTGTGGAAAAGATGCTACATAAGGAGGATAATTGGAAAGCTGTATGCAAACTCTCCAAAACTATATTAGAGAAGAAAGAGAAAGATATTAGAATGGCAGAAGGAAGGTAGAAAGGAAACAACCTATACAACATCGAACAGATGGCACCCTCTTTGAAGTATTACCGGAAGGCAGCTCCAAAGAGGAAACCACCAGTGTCTCAAGGGGGTGTGGTTTTAGTGGGTAGGATGATCTCTTGATCGGAGACGCGAGTCCCGGTACAGCATGCGTAAAAGCATTTCCCACCTAAAAAAAACTACTACTACTACTACTACTACTACTACACAAACTCGTGACATAGTGTTCAAAACTCACTAATTTCTGAAAAACGAACAGATCCCAATCTGCGGACAGTTAAAAGACTGCCAATAATTTAATATTTATGTTATACCTATGTCACCCTCCTGTAAAGTATATCTAATATAATAAATCGATTTATGTCCCATTTTATGGTAGAATCCGTAATCAATAAAAATTGAACAAACTGAGTCTTTTGGCAGTTTGTTTATTAGCATAATAAAATAACTAAAGTTCTAATATTTTGGTCTCTGATACATTTTAGCAGTCAAATTTGTATCGCCCAAATATGCTGAGGATAAATTGCGAAAAACTAGTATTGACACGGCAGCGATATTAGTTTTTTAATGGGAAAAACTAGGCTTGTCATCAAAAACAGTGTTTCTGGATTTTAATATAGACAGGCATTTAACCTATTTGGAACATACTGACTATAATATGTACTTATATGCGGTAGGATTAGTAAGATCTATTTTGTAGTTGTTCAGCTTTAAAACTTTTTCGATAAAAAAGTCATGATATTTCTTGTTATATAGTTATTTGGGGGCAATCCTCAGAAATTCATGGGTTATTTGGCCTGAGTCGAGATATTAACCATTGCAAGACAGGCAAAAGGATGCATTTAGCTTAAAGAAACCATATCACTCATTTTGCACAAAATTGCCTTTTATGCTAGATGTGACTTTTTAATAAGCTTCCGCCTTCTTATTGTATATTCACAAAAATAATTATGAAGCTTCTCATTGAACAAGATGTCTACAATATAGATGAATATATTTTGGCCTCTATTTGAGGGTTCATATGTTTCCTATATGGTTTATTCCATGTAATTGCATTATAGTTATTGTTTGGTCATTTTCTTCTTGTTTTGTATTTATATTTTCTATATCTTGCATATATGTATATTTTGTCTACAGTGATTAATTAATTTTAAAAAATGTATATCTTGTATAAGTGTAATGAATTCTGATTTTAATGCATTCATTTAGGGCGCACATAAGAATGATATCATCATATGTATTGCTCACTTAATAGTATATTAATGCTTCTCTAATTAATAATGGTTAAAATCCAGTCTCTTTATTTCATTGTCTTTTAGGGAGAGTGACGTAGGTGACAGATATGGTTGCTTTAAATAAAAGTAAATTTTAATATTAAGTGAGTTTCAGGAGCTTGAACTCTAATTTAGTTTCAAGAGCATGCATGAAAACAATGTTAATTTAACCCAAGATTTTTAATTAAACGTTCTCATATGTAGGGGAATTTTATAAAATACATATCTTGTATGGGTTTAACTTCTAATTTTAAATGCGTTCAGATGTATTTCGGGTGAAAAGTGGACTTTATTAAACAAATTTCTAGACGGTCTGTCCTTGCTTTCCTTTGTCTATATTCGCTTTTGATTGTGGGTTCGATATTTATTTAGTGGCTCAAAACTTTTTCCATTTAATTTACTACGCGGTTGCTTAGATAAGAATAATTTCATCATATATATGTATTGGGTTATATTACTTAGTATATTAATATTTCTATTGTTAATAACGTTAAAAATCCAGTTCTTTTATTTTACTGTCCTCCGGGAAGAATTAAGTAGGTGACACATGTGGTTGCTTTAAACAAAAGTAAATATTTAATATTAAGTGAGTTTCAGGAGCTCTTGAACTAAAATTCTATTTTAAGATCATGCATGTCAATAATATTAACTCAGCCTGAGATTTTAAATTAAATGGTCTCATAGTTCCTTAATTTTGTAAAATGCATATCTTGTATGAGTGTAATGAATTCTAATTTTATGGCCTTCAGTACCTATTTATGGCACAGTAAGAATAATATCATCATATGTATTTGATAACTTCATAGTATATTAATACTTCTCTAATTAATAATGCTCAAAATCCAGTTCATCTATTCCATTGTCCTCTGGGAAGAGTGAAGTAGGTGAGACATGTGGTTGCTTTAAATAAAAGTAAATTTTAGTATTAAGTGGGTTTCAGCAGCTTGAACTCTAATTTACTGTCAAGAGCATGCATGTCAACAATGTTACGTTAGCCTAAGTTTTTAAATTAAATTTTCCCATAGTTCCTTAATTTTATAAAATATACATCTTGTATGAGTGTAATAAATTCTAATTTTATGGGATTCAGTATCTATTTATGGCACAATAGGAATAATATAATCACATGTGTTTGATAACTTCATAGTATATTAATACTTCTCTAATTAATAAAGCTCAAAATCCAGTCGATCTATTTCATTGTCCTCTGGGAAGAGTGAAGTAGGTGAGAATGTGGTTGCTTTAAATAAAAGTAAGTTTTAGTATTAAGTGGGTTTCAGGAGCTTGAACTGTAATTTAGTGTCAAGAGCATCCATGTCAACAATGTTACGTTAGCCTAAGTTTTTAAATTAAATTTTCCCATAGTTCCTTAATTTTATAAAATATACATCTTGGATGAGTGTAATGAATTTTAATTTTAATTGCGTGGAGTGTTTATTTCTAATGAAAAGTAGACTTTATTGAAAACAATTCTAGTCAGTCTGTCCTTGCTACCTTTTGTCTATATTTGCTTTTGGTAGTGGAGTCGATGTTCATTTAGCGGTTCAAAGCTTTCTACATGTAATTTATTTGAATTCTTTAACTTACCTAGGAGCTTAGAGCTTTTAAGGCGTGATGGGGGAGGATGGACAACATTAATGAAAAGCATAGATGGAGCCAATGCATAAAGAATTCTCGTACCTGACATATTAATCAACGTTTTAAAGATTTTCAATTAATTTCATTCATCGAACAATGACAAATATAACAACAAAATGGAATGTTATTCTTCATTCGTATCCAGTAAACAAACAAATTATTAAAATGCAATATTATTCTTGAAATTCTCGGACGTTCTGTATATCCAAGTCTTCTTTATACCTCGAATTAAATAAGACAAAGGCGGGCTATATAGTGGACATGTAAGTTTCGAATTGGTATTGCGAGCATATCACAGATAAAAACAAAAAGCTAGAAATGTGTAGATAGACTTAGTCAGTTGGTCTTATAGGATATTATCCAGCCGGAGCTATTTCAAATAAATTCTCGTTTCTCTGATACTGTCCATTGCCCTTTGCCTGAAAGACCAGTCGTATTGTATTTTATGAAATAAGTTTTTTAAACTTTTGTTCCATTTGTTGCGAGAAATTGATATGTTCTGTATATTATGTTCCTTGATATTAGCATAATTTATATATATTCTTTACAAGCAGATGGTTCTTGAAGAACAATATACAAGTAATAACAGTAACAATTTCTTGCTAGAAAATGATTTTTTTAAAATA
Source organism: Pissodes strobi (assembly GCA_016904865.1). Classification (NCBI taxonomy): domain Eukaryota; kingdom Metazoa; phylum Arthropoda; class Insecta; order Coleoptera; family Curculionidae; genus Pissodes; species Pissodes strobi. The sequence goes on from MU182692.1 coordinate 81,499, forward strand.
TTTTACATTATCAGGATTTGATATCGCATTAAACTGAGTTAAAATTTAAAAATATTTATTATAAGTAGATCTGGTTCGATAAAATAAAGTATCAATAATTATTCATTATTACATTTGAACTATTCTGAGAGGAGTAGTAGTACGTACGCATATCGTTGGGTAAATTGTAATCCTAAGTAACTTTTTATCAAACAAATATTTCGTATTTAGATGGTACCTACCCGCTTTTTAAAATCGCGTTTTGAGTTTAATATACAAAGCAATCTTATATTCACTTTCAATTTCATCTGGTCCGTATTAATTAGATTAATTTACACCTGTTTTCAAAATGTTTTACTATACAATAGCAACGCAGCAAAAGTTGCTGAAATGAACGTGTAACATGTTTTACGTCGAAATAAATTTAATGTCCGACTTCCCTAAAATCACTATTACGATATAAGGGGCACTTGTGGCTTCGTCGTCTGTATTCCGAAATTAAAGGAATATTGCAGAATGCATGTCAATTTGCTGGCAATGTCAGCGCTATAACGTTCTTGAACCTACGAGATATCTTGAAGTACAAATTGTATTTTAAATTTGAACAGATTTTGCCCTGGCGATGGCGTTTCCAATGTGTTTTTATTACTTGATGACAATCAATTAATGATTGTTAAATACCACAATCTGTGAAAATACAACAAGTGAAGATCAGATACCACAAATAAGCAAGATTTATTAAGCATACTAATCTAAATTGATCCCATGGCAATGATAATATCAATATATCAATAAACAGTTAATATAGATATATTAAATCAATGAATTAGTTAATAAAGTAAGTATCTATACGCATAACCGGTATAATTTTAGAATAATTAGCCTACTGGTGGAAGTTATTTCTGTGATTATACCATTATGAAATGCCATATTATTTCGGTTTTAATTGATTTTGTTTAGTGTTGCATTCATTTTCAATTAATTTATATTTTGTTGTTACCTTTGGTGTGTTGTTTGATTGGTACATGGACTCCCTTTGCAATTAAGATTTTTCATTGCTTTCGCCGAAGATTCTAATTTGATAGTTGCAAATGTTCCTAGAAGAGGTTCTTTCTTATCCATCTCTTGAGGCAGCTTAGCTGATTTCAGTGTTTGCGGATTTAAAAAACCCTTGACAAATAAAATATTTCTTTCTCTGCTTGTAAATGTTTCTTGTTTTGGGTTTTAAGCAAAAAAGTTTGAATACGTTGATGTTTTACATGTTTTTTTTTTTGAACGCGAAGAGTCTTTCTTTGACCTAAGAAGTTCTTCGCGTTTGTCCGTCGGGTAGGCGTAGAAAAGTCTTTCTCCTAGATGAAATCCATTGTATCTGATTGTGTACGTTTCCTTCTGAGAGTTGCCTGGAGAGCTGCTCATGAGTCCCAGTTGATCAGTTCAGCAAAGCGAATCGTGAAGTCAGATAATCCAATTATATATATTGTTATTTAAATTGCTGGTTATCATATAATCAACATCTGAACCATTTTTTTATTTTCATATAGAACTGGCCACTAAGTCAGAAATTTGTGTTTTTTTATGTTTTAATTTAATAATTTAACACTAATTTAGAGTCTCTTGGACTTGAAGCAATTCCAAAGTTCTTTTTGATAGTGAAAAATTACTATTTGAGTAGCGTTTTAGATGATACTGTTTTCGATAGCACGGGTGTTTCAACGTGTTGTAATAATAATATTAATAGTTGACGTTACGTGCTAGTGGAATCAAGAAGTGAAAATGGAACATGGTCTTGTTTTGGAATTGGAGCAACTAAATATCTAACGTTTATTTTCACTCGCTTTACTTGTTCTGGTAATTATTACTAACAGGATATCGCTTATTTTACTTGTTTTATCACCAGTAATTATTAGCAATTATATGTTGCCTCTGTGACTTTTTACATAACCGGCAAATTATCTTCTGTACCGCAATTGGTTAACGTTATTTTTTTATTAGATTGTCTCTGTTAATTATCATAGCAGATACTTTATTTTGCGTAGCAATTAGCTGAAGAATTTTTCTGACATTAATTACGTTTTTTTATAATTTCACTTTTTAATAGTAAATGTTTTTACTGTACGTGAGTGGTATTAATTTAAATTTACTCAGTTTATTGTACCTCAGGTATTATTTGAAGTGAAGTAAACTATTAGGGGTATCTATAACAAGTAATGTAATTGTTCATCATCGCTTTTCTGAACATAATGGCTACAATCGAGCAAAGTGGCTTAATTTTAAACAGCTTAGAGTACTGTGGGTACCATAGGATATAATTTTATTTCAAATATCATGAAGTCAAATTCTGTATGAATACAAACAAACCATCGTATGATAATAAACCCATCTTTCCATTTACCCATCTAATTGTTTGGTTTATTATCTTTTGGTATTAGTATTTCAAAAGAGAAGTAATTAGCCTCAATAATTGTGTCGTTTAATTTTTCTTAAATTGATTTAACCTATTATTTTTTTTTGTTGCGAAGCCTAAGCCAAAATGAGTTCCTTTTAAATAAATTTTACATCCTCTACTCTATTTGAACAGTTCATTTTAGTCTGTGCATCTTTTTTAAATTAACTTTATGCACTCTTAGTTCCTTCTAATCTGAGATGAAAATAAGGATAAGGAGAAACAATAGAAGATATATCTCGATATTTCATAACTCACAGATTTGCCAGCAAAGCTTTAAAATTTGAGAAACATTTTTATAGCAATATTATGAAATTAATTATTTTTGAGATTTTTTTTTATTTTTATTCATGTTCTAAAAAAATACTCCAAATAAATGTAAATATCCGCTTCAGTTAACCTATTACAAATTCAGAAAAATTAACCAGACACCATTTCTCATGTGCCGTGAGGGAAGTTCTTTTCGGTATAGAATTAGGAAGATCAACATCAACGTCATTTTCCTTTGTCAGGAAAGTCAGATCTGATGCAAAAGTCAAGTTTTATTTATTCCAATAACTAAAATAATTCCACTTAATACCAAATTTTTTGATGACAAAAGCTAAACAGCTTTACCTAAAAAAAAGTTTGTAAGTAAATATAAAAAGTAGCGTATTAAATTAGAGAACATTTTACCTGCAACTGCTATCGGGCATGTTTGCCCAAATTCAACCTAAAAATATCACATAAGTCAATAGGATGTTGACTTCTCATGTTTCTTTACACAGCAATATTAAAGGAATTCAGACGGTTTATCGATAACTTACTTGCCTTTTTCTGTTTTTATTGGTGAACTGGTTTCCTCTTTAAGGATCTTAATACAACATTTAGTCCTTAAATTATTGATCTAAGGCATAGTACAAATTTATTTATTTTATTATTTGTGATATTTTGAAAATTTGGTTGATAAACTGAAAACGGTAGTTATTCAATTTATATATAGCAACTTAGGACAGCATTTGTTAATTCTGTTATGCAGTACACGTTTCCTGATGGACGGAAATTTGAATATTAATCCTGAATTACGTTTTTAAAATATGCAAATTGCATAAATTTAAATGAGATGTAATAAACTCATTGGAAATTCTCCGATAATTTCATAAAATCCGACAATTTAATGCTATTGAGTTTGTTATTCAACTAGACATCGATCATTATTAAATTTTTGCCATGCTGTGCCTTCATTTTCCATCAGAAATTCCTGACAATTTGTTACAAATTTTAGAGTTATTTTATGTACGGGATATGACTACTCGTCTTCTCGCGTCGGGTGAAAAATCCAAATGCTTTTAGTAACGAACGCAAAATGAATGTAACGTAATGCATAACAAGTAGTTAGCTTGAAGGGTTACTAAGCCGTCCTTAGAATTATAAACCGACACTTCTTTCATCAGCTCTTTATAACGTGATTATAAGCGACACACTCCCTTTTTCCTTTTTAACTATCATACTTAAATTTCCTATTAAACTTTTTATCATTTGATTATATTTATTTATATATTATTTAGCTTATAATGGTATACATTTAATTTATTATTATCGTTGTGGTGACAATACTATTAACCGCTTTTAAGAAAAGGATATGTAGTAAATCTTAAATTATGTTTAAAAGGGAGTATAGGTCATATTAGACAAGTTTGAAGCTTCATATAAAAAAATAATAAAGAAAAAGAAATACTTCCAGAGCTCACCATGCGATTTAAGACATCGATGTCGAGGGAAATCGATGTCATTGATGTCACGATACATTGAACGTTTGTCGTGACTGATATAAGTTGGCTTTTAGCTTTTTGGCAGATTACTTACATCAGATTTAAACTTGGTTATCAATAACCTGTTTATTTACCTATTGAATAAAAGTGCTAGATGAAGTTTTTCTTGCCGAAATAATAAAAACTTTTTATTGGCCAGAAGCAGACATAAAAAGTAGACAGATTTGTTTACTAAATGTCAATATGCCAACATCATTCCTTCTTCTTTTCCCTCTTATAAAATAGTACGCAAGCCTGTTACTTATCACTAGTGCGGCGCTGTTGCTGTTGCGGGTGACACCTAAGAGTATGTATAATATAACATTTTTAATACAAAACTTGAATCAAATTGGAAACACAAAAAAATACGAAGTGTTATACCTATTTTCCGCTAGAAATTTTATGTCAACTGAGCCCTATGTCACTTCTCCACTTCACATTGTTCATGAAATCAGCGGTACTTCATCTTGCCGCTCACACTGACAACGTTACGTAGCCGGCACTCGTCTGGTAGGAACTGGCCTCCATGTTCATGAAAACAGAGCATCCATTCATTTAAAACCAAATATTACATTTCATGCTTAAACATATAAAATGGGACATAATAGGCATTAGCGAAGTTCGACAAGTAGGAGAAAATCAAATTGAACTCAAATCTGATCTAGGATGATCATGCAGGCGAAGAAACTGCAGTAAGAGGCACTGGTTTCATAATTAATAGAACACTCAAAGAACAGATCGTGGAAATCAAAAGCATCCACTCACAAGTCATATACATAATTATTCAGATCAACAAGAAAAAATCTAAACGGATTGTGCTGACATACGCATCAACTAGCGACCATACAGAAGACGAGATCGAGCGGTGTTATGAGGACGTCTCCAGTGCTATAAAAACAGGAAAAGCACAATACACTCTTCTAATTGGCGATTTCAACGCCAAAATAGGCAGCAAAATCGACGAAGCTGAAAAAGCAGTAGACAAACACGGACTAGGAGATAGAAACGAGAGAGGAGAAGCATTAATAGAATTCACCATAACAACCTCTTCGCAATGAACATCTTCTTAAAAAAAAATCCCAACCGAAAATGGACATGGGCAAGTCCCGATGGAAAAATCAAAAATGCCATAGATTTTATAATTAGCAATATAAGGGATATTGTATACGAAGTAGCGGTGTTAAATAGATTCTCGACGGGCAGCGACCATCGGCTAGTAAGAGCAAAAATAACAATAAATCAAAGAAAAGAACGAAACAAAATGGTTATAAGGAAAAACTACATAAGTCATAATACACCAGAAACAACAGAGGAATATGAAGATGAGATAACAAGCCTATTAGAATACAACGACAATATGACAGTAGACACCCTCCATGAAACCATAATCAAAAGTGTGAAAACGGCAATGGAAAAATGCTTCCCGAAACAAAAGAAAGATCAGAAAATAAATCAAAGAACAAAGCTTCTAATGCAGAGGAGAGAGATGGCAGACAAGACCAAAGAGGAATATAGGGGCATCAATAAGGAAATAAATAAAAAAATAAGGAAACACAAAAGGGAAAAGAACACAGAAGACATCAGAAATGTTATCATAACTAACCATCTAACTAGGAAACTTGAGTTGAGGCAGGTTTTTGTATGGGATATGGAACAAACGACCACTTGTTAACAGCTAAGGTTCTTATCGACAAATGCGTCGATTACAACAAACCACTCATATTAACATTCGTCGACTTCGAAAAGGCGTTTGATTCCATACATCAACAGAAACTCTTAGAAACACTGCTGAGTGCCGCATTGACCATCGCTACTCTGCAGCAATTAAATATATATACAAGACAGCAACAGCAAAGGTCAAAATTACCGATAATTAATATACAGACAAATTTAAAATCGAGAGAGGATTGAAACAAGGAGACGCGCTCTCTCCCAAACTATTCGTAGCTTTATTGCAGAGTATGCTAAATAAAATAAATTGGGAAAACACAGGGATAAACATAGACGGAGAAAGACTAAATCATCTATGCTTCGCACATGACATAGTATTGATATCAGATAATATTCAAGAAGCCCAACAAATGCTAGAAATGCTAAACAACGAGGCAAGCAAGATAGGGCTTAAAATAAATCGAACAAACACACAGTTCATGACAAATCTGGTACTAAATGACACATTAAAAATTAAAAACGAAAGTATAGAACAAACATACATAAATAAATACCTAGGACACGAAATCAGCATTGGACGAGACAACCAACACACACGAGATTCGACGAAGGATATGTTTAACATGGGCGGCTTTTGGCAAGTTAAACTCAGTATTAAAGTCCAAGCTGCCAATATATCTCAAGAGAAAAGTCTTCAAGTCTTCAACCAGTGCGTCATCCCTGTATTGACATATGGCGCGGAAACGCTAACGTTAACGAAGAAGAATGCTCACAAAATACAGGTGATGCAACGAAAAATGGAAATAGCAATGCTAGGAATCAGATTCTCTGAGAAAATCCCAAATCGAACCATACGAAACAAAACAGGAATACGAGACGCCGTCGATACTATTCTACATCTGAAATGGAAGGAACTGGGCAGGCCACGTGGAGAATGAAAGAAGGTAGATGGACGTAAAAGATTATAGAATGGCGACCAAGATCCGAAGCCTTTAGAAGTAGAGGCAGACCGCCCACACGCTGGACAGACAGCATAAAACGGATTGCAGGAAACTGGATCCAATCTGCACAAGATCGAGGCAAAATTTGAGAGAGGCCTTTGTTCAACAGTGGAGAATATAAGCTCGAGATGATGATGTTGTTTAAGTAAATAAACTCAAAGTAGTACTCTGCGAACATTATTTTAGAAAGGTAAGTACCTATTTTAGCTATTTCTTGTTTGCTGTTACATGTTTAGGGTGTCGTGAGTTAATGGAATCCGATGTCTATTTGTCAAAATTATTAGTTGCAAATCGTTATAGGAAATTAATTAACACTTCAAATTTAGTTGTTGATATATTACATGCAGCAGCAAAATAGGTGAGCCCTAACAATAATACTATAAAAATTACTTAACAGAATTATTTCATGTATAAGAGGAAACTATTTCAAGTTGATATAGGAAAAAAAATGCGGAACAATAATTTTCTTTCATAATATTAATATTAAATGTTCAATCTGGAACTATCTCTCGACGCGTAGCAAACAATCGAGCGTGCTCATTTTCTATTTGTCGTATTCGCGTAGGTATACAGTCGCTCGTTGCTCTCACTGGTCGGCGGGATGGCGTGACTGACATTCCGCCGTCCGTTTGTCAACATTTTCTATTTTCTGCTGGTTGAGTTTGTTTAACAGACCTCCCTTTTCTTTTTAATTTCAGTTTTTTCATGTTTTACCCATCAATTAAATAACCCAAACGTGTTCTATAGGTATACCTCATAATTCTGTACAACCTAGTTAGTTTTTAATTTCACAAATAATCAATACTTAATGTATCAGGCCCGATCACGATAACTAAACAATTTTTTTCTCTCTTATTGCAGCCCTCATGATGGCACAAACTAGTGCCGAAACGTTGGTCATTTAGTAACAATAATTTAATAAAACGGTCCAAAAAGCTGAAAAAAACCTCTTTTTCTAATTTTCTTTTCTGTGATTTCGCTTCGTTTCGTTTTGTTTGGTTGTATATTACCACATGTCTTTATTAGAGAAAGTAACTCAGGAGGATGCTTTCGCTCATATTTTGGGTAAGTTCTTGTGGGTTGCGCCCCCGAAGCAAGCGGAGGGCCAGGCATGAAGTGTTCAAATATTTGAAGACAAAACGTAACGTGGGATCCTGTACAAATATTTTTCAGGTTTCAGGTTTTAAAAAAATAATAATTTTCCTCATTTTTTCTATTAGAAAACTAATATAGAATACCTAAGTTATTGTAATTTTTATAGAAAAATTGTTATTTTTGATAGACTTAAAATTGGTAATTGGTAAAATGGTAACTAACGTTAAAGCGAAATAAAAAACAACGACAAAAAACAAGTCTTAAACTCTGGTCTCTTCAGAGAAACGTATCTTACTTAATGTGAAATTGTGCGTGCAAACTGCAAATACTAAAATCTATAATTGCAGAATTAACGCCTTACGAATTAACCATTAATAAGAATATAAAAATAGAATTTGATTATCTGGCTTTCATGGTTTGATCAGCTGAATTGTTCAATCGGGACTTGACAAGTGTTATCTTTTCACATCGTTTACATCACTATTGTCATATAAAACAAAAAAAAAAATTAAAAGTTCAAGATTTTGCTCATTTTTAGACCTCCGCAGCAAACATTTTTTTCAAATATGACTTTTTTTATTAATCTATCAATAAAAAGGTATATTAAATGTATCGTCCGAAAATACAAATTCGATCAAAATTATTGGAATCTGCCATTGATGTATAGTTTTTATTAGAGCATTAAAGTGACTAAAACTCAAATCTAAACAAGCACCGGAACAAACTAAGATTACGCTATTTAAATCAGCACATACGTTATCGCATTAACTCCGAATAAGAGAAAAGTTTGAATATATTCATGAAAAATATTGTCACATTTCTTTTAGTTTAAATAAATCCCTTTATATTAGGTGTGTGTGTGTATACCAAGGCATGTGGCTTCAGGATTTAGAGAATACATAATGCAGATCTTTCGATGTTATACTGGCATGAAAGTGCCAAGATCGAGTCTACGGAGTCGGCTTGAATGCATAACAAACAACTCAGATAAGTGGCAGTGTTCTTGAATTGATGTCGGATGACATTTCGATCTCCTCTGGACCAATTTACGATAAAATGAGATATTATTTATTTATTACTTCTAACGGCATACTATGACTTGGTTGTATATGATTATTTTGATGTGAATATGTGAAATATGTGTATTTTCGATATATTATAAGTATAATTATAAAATATTGCAGTGGCGTTCAAATGCTGATTATAATTTAGTTTTATGGCATTGTCCGGGCCATCTCAAGTCGACATTCTCTACTAGAGTTCGCAATGTTCGTTTTCGAGGAGAAATTTATAATAAGAAGGGCATTATAAAATACTAAAAATTGTCGTGGATCATGGTTAATTGCGTAGAAAATTTAGCGAAAGTAAGGAAAAATTGGTTAACGAAGGATAGCTAACCGAAACTAACCAAAATCGCCAATATTTAACAGGACATTATCTACAGTGACCAGCCAATAAGGTGTTTGTCATCATCGTCCGAAGCTATGATCATTTTGTGATCAAGGTGACCGGGCAATGATAATAACATTAATATTCAAAAGTGTTAGCAATATTGCATACGATCAATGTGCTTTATAATCAATACCAGGAAACAAAATAAATAGATTGAAAGATAAACATTTTTAAACATACTCTAAATTGGCTCTAAAATATATTATTAAGATTTACGTCGTATGCTTTAGATTAAGTTGTACACAATTTGATGGTTTTTACATATTATTTGTATACATTGTCATCTAAAGTGTATATCATAAGCCCGATTCGATCCTGCTTACGTTTTTTTGCCGCTCGGAGCCACTGTCTATTGCTGGATGAAAAATCAGCCATGTCACGCTCATTGTGGGATTCTAGTTTTATTTCATTATTTGCATTATAACCGTACAAATTAGACCTTAGCCAAAGTACCGAAGACTGGGCGGGTTTGAATTTATTTAAAGGCTCCACCAACTGGTAGATGACACAAGTCAGAAGTCGGAACTCGTTTTAACGTAAGCTTCGAAAAAAAAATTGAATAATAAAACCAGCTAAGTCGGTTAAAGGAAAAAAGCAAAACGACACAATTATTGAGTCCAAATAGTTCACGTCAATTATACTTACTAATTACTTCCCTTTTAGAGCCCTAGAATAGTAAATGGTAAATGAAACATATATATAGGTGAATAGAAAGTTTAGTTTATTACTATAGATATGGAGAGATGGTTTGCTTATAATTTCAGTTCAATTCAATTAAAATAAATTAAAAATATATACGGTGGTACCCACGGTACTTGACGCTAGCCGATTTTTAAAATTATACTTAATAGTGACGACTAAATTTAAAGGAAAGACGACCAATATCAATTGGTCAATATCAATTACTTGATATAAATACTACTTGAAATAATTTACTTCACTTGGGGATATAGCCAAAATACGATAATGATTGGAAACTCTCAATTTAAATGAATAAATCGGTCTACCGCTCACGAATAGCAAAAGAAAAGTTGGTTTTAACACTTGAAATAAAAAAAAAACCATTCAGCAAAGCTAAAGACATTTTTTTGTTAATTGCAGTATAAAAGACGCGTCTATTATGTCAATCAATTAAGAGGGAAACAAAATATTTAAAATTGGTATATTTTCCTATTCCAGTATGCAGAATAAGTTAGCGGTTAGGCAATATGATAGATAGTTAATTGATAATTACTAATAATAACCTATTATAAAGCAAGTAAAGCGAATGAAAATAAACACTAAGTAATTCGTTACTAAATTAACCAGAACATGAACATGTTCCATTCACATTTCTCTAGTCCACTTGGACGTAATATCTACCAGCATGGTAAAATTTCTCTCTTTGCTGATGACACAAGCATAACTTGGAGTGATTCTAATACTTTCTCCTTACACTCTAATATCTCCAGCGATCTCGTCACAATCAAAACTTGGTCTGACTCAAATTGGCTGTGTTTCAACGTTGATAAAACGGTAGCCTTATCTTATAAAACAACCTTACAACAACCTTTGCTACTTCACAACAGCAATATTAAATACGTTAAATCCGCTAAATTCCTAGGTTTGAATATTAGCGCCAACCTTAAGTGGTCCGCACATATTGATTCTTTAACAAGAAAACTATCTTCGGCCTGCTTCGCAATTCGATCAGTTTCGAAGGAACTAAATTTGTCTACTGCCAGGCTCACTTACTTCTCTTTGTTTGAATCTCATCTTCGCTACATCCTTCCTTTTTGGGGTTGCTGTAACACCGAGCAATTTCGGACCATTTTCAAACTTCAAAAGAGAGCAATTCGTTATTTATTTGGTCTTGGCAGAGTTCATTGCAAATACTACTTTAAAAAATATAAAATTCTTACGCTTCCTGCTTTGTTTATTTCATAAACAACTTGTTTAATACGCAAATATCGAACCATATTTCCCGAAAGGCCACAACATGAGTACCCAACAAGAAATTCTAGTCAGGACATCTACCTTCCTTTTCCCTCCTCTGAATTTACAAAAAATTCTATTCTTTATAACTCCAAGAAGTTATACAATACACTCCCGCTACATCTTTAATCCATCCCTACATTTGCTAAATTTCGTGAAAAAACGAAAGCTTACCTACTAGAAAGACCTTATTATTCTATAAATGAGTTTTACGTGGATTAATTTTTTTTCTCCATTAATTTCAATTAATCGTTGATAAATTTTTCTATTTGGGCATCATGTGCGGCTGTGAAGAGAATTTTATAGTAGGTATAGGATCTATTAGACGAATGAGTAGTTTCGCGGGTATACAGGAATTACACAAAATTAAATTTTCCAGGCTATCAATTTTTGTCATGTTTTGTTTACTTTCACTAGGTATTTCAACTTTGCAACCTATGCACATTTTTCGAGTCAAGTTCACCGACATGACCTTCCATATTTTTTCCAACAGCACGCTTCGCTTTAATGTCTATTTCATATTTTGATAACACTGAGTTTCTTTACCCTATGTTTTGTGTAATTCCTATGGATTTGCTTTAACTGCTTATGATGTTCTGTAATATAGTTTGTTGATAAATCGTTACCAATTTCAATTTGAAAAATGCTTGTTGTTCTATTTTTATTGTATATTGCTTGCTGTTCTATTTTTATTGTATATATTATTGTATATATTAAGTTTTGTTTTGTTTTGTATTTGCTCTACTATGGTTAGTTTATTTATTTAATTCGCTCTATCCATAACGTGTATTTGAATTTTTCTGTGGCAATAAAGCATACTTGACTTTGACTTTAACTTTGAGCAATAGCGTAGTTACAATATACTAAATTCCTGAAATCGAAAATAGTAGATGCTAGCGCAGATAGTCAGTTCTGATAATAAAATTCGTTAGACTTGCCTTTAATTAAAATAGTAATACACTAAGGAATTAAACACAAAAAAGGCAACGACAAGAAAAAATAGGTCATAAACTCTGACCTCTTAATTAATGTGAAATTAATTATGTGTGCACATATGTGAAAAAAAAAGGTTTAAATGCTTATTATAACGGCGTTAATAATTAAGCCATAATTAAAATAGGATAATAAATTAGCTTATTTGGACTTTAGGATTCATCGGAAATAACACAAGCGTCTAGGGCTCCTACTAAATTTTCGATGCAAAATCCAGCGCATGCGTAATATGGCCGATTGTATCGGAATTATCCATGTCTTTTGCGTTCTAGCGAAATTCCTCCAACGCCTCGCTGGTGTAGTAGGTAGAGGTTCTGCTTGTCATTTTTGCGCTGCGGGTTCGATTCCCGTCGGTCGCGACAGATGTTTGTTTATCTTTTTTTATGGTTATGTTTATTTTTTATTAATTAACTTTTTTTTTCTTAATTTTGGGTTAATTTTAGTTAGTTCTTGCTGATTGCGCTCCCGTAGCGAGCGAAGAGAGCGGAGGGCCATGCAAAGCCATAATAATATTTATTACTCTTGCACGATTTTGCATTGAAAAGTTAGTTTGGGTTAGTTTGGGTTCCACTAGAATCATAGAATGACAACGCATACAAAACCCAAAAGACAACTCACCTGACGAAGCCAATGAAAAACTCCAAGTATGGTACTGAGATCCACCATTTAAAAACCAAAGGTAATAAATAGCAATAGATGCCGGGTACCAAATTCCCACAAAACTATACTACCGCGATGGCAACACTGCCAGTCACAATGATCGCTTTTTGAAGAATGTTCTTCAAACTTCACCGGAAGTTCCTTTCCGAAACTAGCCAATCCTCTTGGAGTTTCATGCTGCATGTGGCACATAAAGAGTGCTTTCCTGTCAATATTAAAAGGAATCACCCAAGATTTTGACCTGACAAATCTTCAAGTAAAAGCCCTGACCACAAAGAGAACAGGCAAAATCCTCTTTATGAAGACTGGATCTGATTTAATGACTGCATTACAACCACCTGTGTCGATCTCAACAGGCAAAGTATAAAGATGCAGCTTATTTATTTATTGTCAAACTCTTGTCTACACAATTGGGTCGACCCTAGTAATTTTGATACATTTATTAAGCCAGAACCATTTTTCGAGAACTTCACTTAGATAATTTTCCATTATTTCACTATAAGGTGCTTTCCAATCCTGTACTGAGTAATTGCATCCCAGGCTCCGTTCAAGTCGCGGCAGGCAGAGTCGACAGGGCTACTGAAATTTCAGTCCGAGTTTTCCGGACAACCTGTTCCTACGAGCAATGACGTCAACCCATATTCAAACCATCCATGTTTTGTGATTTTGTTTTATTCAATTGAGTTGCCGTATAACATAGGTAGGCATACCTGTAATCTCTAATAGTAATACACAAAAAGCGGTACCAAAAAGAAGTATTTACAAATCCATATCAATAACATCGTGATCCGGAATACGGATTACCAGAGCTGGTCGAATGATAATATCACCAAAATGCGCTTTCTACGATAAGTGCAAAGCAAACGTCAAATCAAAATATCAATAGACACAATTCCTGAAATGACAGTCGCCAGGAAACTAATTAAAGAACAGGAATGCTACCTTAAAGAAAATCAACTAAAACTGGAATAAAGCGGCATTTATGGTAGTCGATGTCCACAAATAACTTCCACCATGAAGTAGCAATTACAAAATAAGGTAAGCCCAATGGTTCCAAAATTAGTTGTTTTTCATCGCTGTTTATACTATAAAAGTTCTTCTTCTAGGAAAGCTAAAAAACTGATGAAACTGAATGTAGAACGCAATTATGAACGCCGAAACCAATATAATCAAAGAAAAGCAGGGACAGACCGTCTAGGGATTTAATCATCACAGTTCAGATATGAATTAGTTGGAAACAGAATCCACTACACCCGTACAAGGTATGTATAATGTAAAATTAAGGAATCGACAGAACATTTAAGAAAAACCTTAAGCGAAGTTAACGTTGTTGACAAGCATGTTCTCGAAGCAAGATTGGAGTTCAAGTTTCTATTCGTAAGTAAAAACATTTAGTCTGGATGTAGCATCTTGTTTTGCACCACCCGTCTCTAGGCATCTAGCAAACGTAGTTGAACTAGTAGCAATGGTTCTTATGCATTGTATTTAATTGGTTTCATAGTTAATTCTACATCATTAGTGGCCTAAGAGTAGATTTCAGAGTTAGAAACTTGATAATTTTGCCTCTGTGCGTCCTTAGGTAAGCAAACACTTTTGATCTACAACCACCAAACCTACAGATGAAGAGCTGTTAATCGCTGTAGTCTTCCTTTTTAAAATATTTTTAAACAAAGGTAAGTATACCTGAAAGGTAAGACTAGCAACTGTTACACAAGATTGACTAAAGAAAATCAAACGCAATGGCCCTTTGAATACCACTCACAATAGTGGAATTATAGAAAATTTTAATAACATAATCGGAAAAGTTTAAAAAATATATATAAGATTCCACTAGATTATTTAGTTTTAAACTTAATTTATTTTTAATTATTTAAGAGCATATTTGTGCAAATCGTATATTTATTTTTTCAAAATAATAAACTAATACTCTATAATCAAAAAGCAGAATAAAGGAGCTTTTAAAAATTTGAAAGCATTTCGCAAGGGTTAATTCTACTTTGAATTCATACCGATCAACATTTTAGTATTTTTAGAAATGTCACGATTCGTACAAAGAAAGCAAAAATGCGACGAAGCCTTACCAAGTTTCTCTACTTTCAAATTATTCACAATATTATTATGCAAATACGAACATGCCTTGCGAATATCCAGACTTGTTTTTTAGTTCTTAGGTAAAAATAAATTTCAATAAAAAATTTTTAGTTTGTTGAAACGTTTACCATTACCCACGATATGTAAATTGAAAATAGAAAATGAATTTAAAGTACTTTACGCAAATTTAGCCACCTTCAAAAAATAAGAAGAGGTGATTCAAACACGCTTATATATGCCAAAAGTTAAAGTGCTCCACAATTGACCCGTAACGGCCAAGAAAGGCCCTAATTTGGAACATATTTAGGAAGCCAAATAAAGTTTGATTTGGATTTCGCTTTCAGTGCTAGAAAACTCTTTTCCTTTCATATATTTTCAGACTTAAAAGAAATTATAATTTTCACATTATCAATAATAGAGGGAGCCAAAAAATGTCTGCATAATAGTCAAATTTTATCACGAAGTTATATCAGGTCTTGTAAGTCGATTTTGAAAAATTCTAATTAAGCACTGCATAATATCGACGATTCCAAAGAATTTTGAAACTTTTTTTTGTATCGTTTCGATGTGCGAACGAAAAGGCTGCCGCATTTAGCCTCTTATAGATGCAAAGTTGAAAATGAGGGCTGGACAACCAATATGTGCATTTTGTAGCATTCACAGGAGAGGTTGCGCATAACAAGTTTGTCACTTGGAAAATGGTTGAATTCCCAAGAGACCAACGTGACCACACGAAAATTGATCTCGGAAAACTGAACCAGAATTATTTATGCTAAGATAATCCTAATGCATATTATCTGCCAGAAATATTGAGTATAAAGAAAATTGTAGCGTTGTAAATGCGACTAAAACCAGTAAAATAGTTTCTTCCCTTTCACCGGTAGATTTATATGATTTTATTCTCTTTACCTTACATTAGAACCTAACATATTTATCTGGAACTTAGAATTTATATCTTTAAATATAAAGCTTTAACTATTTCATATTTGGGAATATTGGAACGCGTGTCGATAAATAGAGTTCCGAAGTGCTCAAAGCCGTACCTCCGTTTCGAACGATGGATGTCGAAGATATTCTCTTTTTGGCAATTGACATGGTCTTTTCCTGAGAAGCGATGAACGCGTAAGGAAGGAAATAAAGACAAGTTTTAAAAACTTTATGTAAAGGGAGGCTACCCTTTTAAAAGGTATGTTTAAGGCTTGTGTTTCTATATTAGATAGGTAAAATTACTTATAATTTAATGAGAGGACTAAATCTTTATCCTCCGCTTGGTCTTTCCCTGGCCTAGAGTTTTTGTCGAAATGATGCTGACCGCATAGTGTGACGTGCAGCTTCGCAGGAAGCAGTAAAGAGCCTTAATTGGGCTGAAGCATGTGGCCGTGTGGGTTGGAAAATGGCCACTAACTACTGCCAGTGATTTCCACTTCTGTGTGACCAGGTGAAAAGAACAAACAAGTAGGCCCTATAATTACCTATCTTATTTTTATCGAACTTACCGTTAAGTGACTTTTGATCGATAATTATGTTTTTTGTCTCTGTTGCCGTTTATTATCACTAGTTGATTAATTGATGCAGACTGTCTTCACTATCGTATCTGATATTATCTCGGCTATCGAATGTCTTGCTAATATTATCGAATTTATCTGATGGTGATTTGCCAATATCTTGCTAATATCACCGTAATTATTTAATATAATTACTTACCGTATCTTTATCGAACTTACCCTTAAATGACTGAGTCGTTTATTGTCTTGTATCTTATCTATTATCAATTCTTATCGTAATTTGATTTAGTAATACTTACTTTGTTCATTATCATATCTGATATTATCTTGGTTAGCGAATGTTTTGCTAATATGATAGTAATTATCTGATTTATTTTTGTATTGGGTATACTCACTTAAATGCTACCCACTTATTGCAATTTGCTGTAAGCCTAATCGCAGTAGACCATCTTATGCAACTAACACACTAGGTTTTTGTCCAATCGTGGGTTACCGAATTGAGCTTACTTCGATTTCCCCCTGTAGATCTTCCCTGACTATATATTTTCTGCACAGGTTGAATCATTTGATTTACTAATTTAACTGTTTATCTGACCAATGATATTATTGCTGCCATGGGATTAATTTGTAACTGTTTTATTTAGAGGATTGATCTTTATTTAAGGCGTTCTGTGATTGTCTGTCACTTAGTCAGAACTTTATAAATTCAAATTTTAGTTAGGCCGTATTGATGACTTAAAATCTAACATCAAGGATTAATGATTTTATACTTATACTTATTTTAAGTGCAATACTGTAGTAATTAGATTTGAGACCTTAGTGTTCCGTTGTGCGTGAAATATCTCAGAATATATTTAACCTCTAAATAAATAGCTTAACGATCTCTGATGTTTATATTAATATACTGAAGTCAAGGTGACATTGAAATTATAGAAGATCCTTTAGTGTTTCTCGATATTTTTATACAGGGTATTTTTCTAAATTTTACTACCCAAATTTCAATGCTTAAAAATCATTGATATATTTGTACAGGGTGGCTCGAATTCGTGTCTATGTATGGGGAACTCAAAAACCGTAAGAGATACAGTGTCGATCAAATTAAGGAAAAATTGCGCATTTAGGTGCCCAGCAATATGCCGTTTAGAAAGTTTTAAAATTCCGAGTATTTCCGGAGATATCCGGAAAAAACTGAAATTTTGAAAGTTCGTTTTATTTTTTTCCTGGGCTTATTTAAAAATGGATTTTAAATTGAATTGCACTTTTGCATTGCCACTTTTTCCGCTCTATCTAATGATGGTATCCAGTTTGAAACCCGACGTTTTGTCTTCAAGGGATCATCATCAACTTTCTTTTTTTAAATACGGACTTTAATTTTTTTTATCGTTTTTCAGATGGTATTGACGTTATTAATATGACTATGTGTTTTTTTTTAATTTTTTTTAAATTTTTATTATTATTTTTTTAATTATATATTTTGCTTTGGCGTAATTTTAAATAATTTAAGGTAGGTACTTTTGAAATTTTTATATTCTATCAAAATATTTTATTTTGTTTTTTGTATTAAGTGGAAAATTGGAGTATTAAGCACCAAAATTGGAATTTTGCTTATAAATAAAATGCACTAAGCAACTTGTTTGAGTTGGCCATAGTCTCGTAAAAAATAATTTTACTATTTTTAATTTTTAATACGGGCTCCAATTTTCCACTTAATGCAAAAAACAAATAAAATATTTTTATAGAATATGAAAATTTCATAAGTACCTACCTTAAATTATTTAAAATCACGCCAAAGCAAAATATATAAAATAAAAATAAAAAAAAATATATAAAAAATAAAAAAATAAATAAAAACACATACGCATATTAATAATGGGCATGCCTTGAATTATCAGGTAAATTAAAGTTCGTATTTAAAAAAAGAAAGTTGATAATGATCCCTTGAAGACGAAACGTCGGATTTCAAACTGGATATTATCATTGGATAGAGCGGAAAAAGTGGCAATGCAAAGGTGCAATTAGATTTAAAATCCGTTTTTAAATAAGCCAAGGAAAAAAATAAAACGATTTTTAAAAATTTCGGTTTTTTTTTTCGGATATCTCCGTAAATACTCGGAATTTTAAAACTTTCTAAACGGCATATTGTTAGGCACTTATATGCGCAATTTTTCCCTAATTTGACCGACACTGTATCTCTTACGGTTTTCGAATTCCCCATACATAGACACGAATTCGAGCCACCCTGTACTGGAAAATTTAGTGGCGCCTTCGCTCAACTGTCAACAACTCTACGACCCACATCTATAAATATTAACACCGCTGAGGGAACCAGGCATATGGACTGGTTGTTTAGCAATTAACTAATCGTGTTACAAAATGTACCAACATTTTCTGTAAATGAAACCCAGGTATGCGTGTATCTTACAACGTTTACTGGCAGTTTTTCGCAAGAGATTTTCAATTGAATGAAGAGCGACACTTGTGATATATGTGACCTTGTAATGCAGAAAATAAACTCAGAAGTAGTTATTAAGAAAAAAGTTAGAGAAAGCTATATTCATATAAAATGGAAACATTTTATCAGTTAAAGAAGAATTGCAGATTATTGGCTATGCAAAAGCCTGAAGAATACTCTTGCATATCATTTGATTTTATTCAAAATTTGGCAGTCCCTCATATAAGGATAAGTGTTTTACGCCAGTCAGACGAATGATGCAGCAACAACGCACTGCTATGATGATTACTTTTTCATTTTCCGAAAAATTACGACTTGACCGCAAGAAGCCGAATATTGCTCCGCGACGGTTGCGGTGGGCAAAACAACAATGATGCCTAAGTCGTTTTTCATATATACTGGTCCATTGTACGCGGAGGCTTCAAAGTGTTATTTACAAATCTCCTGACAGAACCTTTAAAATTTTAAACAAAGCACGTACCTTTCTCTATGCTTTTTTCCCACGCCTTCATTGCTTATCAGTGATGCACACATTTTTGACCAGCTTTTTGTTCTCTTCATTATTAAGTACATATTTTAACCTCTATATTTCTGGTTTTAAAAGCTTGTTATCTCTAGAAATCTCGCCTACCTTGTCGGATAGGACTTTGGTGCATTTTTCCTCCACTAAAATCCACTGATCCCCTGACCTCTCGCATTTCATTTTGTAGGTCATTAATAATTTCTATGAGCTCTAGTTTTACTAAATTTTTTGGTGGTGACTTGAGTTCTAGGTTATCGATTTCAAGTAGTAGAATTGTAAGGAAAAATCGGCAAATCAAAACCAGTAAAAAGTAGATTTTCATGTAAAAAAGTATATGTGAAAATGACTTTCCACACTCATGCATAAAGTGTTATTTTCAACACTTGTTCTACAATATAATATAGCATCTTACGACAATGCACGAAATACTAAAATAAAAATAAGAAGCCTTTTACCGACAAATGCTGATTAAAATCGATTTTAACTTTCATTGAAGTGTGCGGGTAGTCTAAGCATATAGCCACATGCTTTGAACAAACCAACCTAACAGTTATAACATAACCTTTTGTCGTTGTAATCTAGCTATCGTCATGTCACTAACAAAGCTATTGTGCCAACATGCATCACGTTGCATTTAAGATAATATTCCAACCGATTCGTGGCTTTATCTATTCTGGTTAGATTGTCTGTATCTGCGAAACAGTTCCAAATCAGTTTGTTATTGCAATCACAATAACTACTTCGATTTCCGGTAACTTTAATGAGTAAACTTGTAACTTGGATTTATTCGCCCTTGTTTTGCAGTTTCTTGTTTCCTGAAGAGTCTTTTGATGCCAATGGCTCAAGGATTTATCGCAATTAATTCTATTGAACTACCTGATTTAATCAAAGCTATTTCAACAATCTGGCATTTGCATTCTTCACTTCTAATTAGAGAAGTTAGATTTTGATAAAACATATTATTAATATGATTTATATGTATCAAACACTTTGATACACACTGTGCTGTAAAAAAAGAGGTATCCTGAATCAGAAAAATACGAGGAGTGTGGAAATGTCGGTAATTTCAATTTGATGTTATTGTAAGGATTCAAAATAGTAGTATGGATTCAGAATTATCATGGAAGCACCAGATATTATATGCGTAGGAGACAAAATTGTACTGTATTATTAATAAATATTAATATTATGTGCAAAATTAAATCCAGAGTGTTCCAGGATAAGGTAAAGGCATAATATTTCCGCAATTCAGATAAGTCATACAAATATACACTGAAATACAAACGAATAGATGATGGCACACATTTAACATGTTTTCTATATGAAACAAGCTAGCTTAGTAGAGCTATATTAATAATAATTTAAAGTATACAAGGTGAATTATTATTTAAAAAAATCTAGATACAAATAAAGAAGTCACAAAATATTTAAAATAATAATAAATTAGAGTTAATGAACATTACCTTTCACTAAACTATGTTGGTATGCTAATAATTAAATAGAAATAAAACGCATATTTTATGGGCCCATATTGCCGCTGTCCCTTAATAAAGATGATGCGTTTTTTGATAAAAAAATGTTTATTTTTTTAATAATATTGTAATATTAATATAATATTTGAATAGTCTGTGTTAGTTATTTTTAATAATATTGTAATATTAATATAATATTTGAATAGTCTGTGTTAGTTAAAGTATTTTCTTTCCCTATATTAATTGTCCTTTTTCATTAGCTTTTTAGGTCCCGTTATCGGATAGTTCGGGTTAGATATACATATACATTTTCACTGCTGCGTATTTTTAGAACAAATTGTAACTAAAATATAACTAGTTTGTAGGCTCGAAAGAAGTATGAAGCAGCGTATGATCATACTCTGGTGTTTAATTTAATAATTCTGTTATTAGTTTACATGGTTTATAGCTAGTAATCATGAGCATTTAAAGATTCTTTACAGGCGTAGCCGACTATATCAAAATCGGCCTCTCCTATTGGTCGATCCATCTCGTATTACAATATGTCTTCGTGATGCAATCAATTTCTCGCAAGAGCTCTCGTGGTGTAGAGGCTTAAATCGTTGGGTCTCACCTGGAAAACACGGGTTCGAACCCCGTTGCTTTTTTTTATTTTTTTTTTAAAGATTGTTTCTAAACAGCTTTTTTTCTTGAGTTTGGGTATGTCTTGGGTTAGATAGGGTTAGCACCTGGTTAGTTTCCTTTTCTTGAGCCCCCGTAGCGAGCGAAGCGAGCGGAGGGCCATGTGGATCGACCAATAGGAGAGGCCGATTTTGATATAGTCGGCTACGCCTGTAAAGGATCTTAAAATGCTAATCATGAGTCATTATATATTTGGTAATTTTTTAGAAGGCGTGTCAGACTGATTTTGTCGTTTGTTTCTCAAAAACAAATAAATTGAGTGTTTTCACGTAATTTTTAGACGTTTTTCATTTGCGGAAACCAAACAGTAATCAACTGTCTTGCGGGACAATGGAGTGAATAGTGGTCTGGGTTAGGTTAAAAAAGTGTATTAATTAGAAAATATTGAATTTGCGAAGACAAATTTTAAAATATGTATTATTTTTATAAATATTCCAGTGGCGTAACAATATTAAGAAAACGAGCTCCACTGTCCCATTGCAGTTCATTAATTTTTTTATTATTCTACTTATATTTCACTTCGCGCATGGCCCTCCGCTCGCTTCGCTCGCTTCGGGGGAGTAACCAAACAAAACTAACCCGAACTAACCCAAGGCATGCCCAAAATGAAAAAAAAAACTGAATTGATACTATCATAAATATTAGTCTTTTGTACACGTGAAACTCTATTTTATTTTTTTGACAGGAAATTATGAGTTTCCGCAAAGCAAAATGTACTGTACTACACTTCCATATATAGGTCAGTTACATACTTGGGCAACATCAAAGTTCAAAAACTAATATGACACGTCTTCTAAAAAATGACCATATATTTTATCTACCTACTGTCTAACTCGTAACTCATTTTCTTCAAACCGTAATAGGTAAACGCTTAGTAGTTTCGGTAATATCGAGTACCGTAGGTACCACAGCCTTCTATTTAACTTCGTCTGACTCTGGGCCAATTTTGCATTGAAGTATTGTGACAAACAACCTCCGCGAATTTTACAGTAGTAAACCGAGTTTCTTTTCATCAAACTGTCTCTTTTATTCGATTATCTTTAATATTGATGTCCCAAAAGGAAAGACGCAATTATAAGTAATTGTCATTGAATTATTTTGATTTGTTTTTTTAAATTTTATTTGACTTAACCGTTAATTACTTTTTGATTATGGGTAAATTTGACTTAATTTTTTGGTTTTAAAGGTTTATTCATTTTATTAGTAAATTTCTGGCTGCCACCGCAGATTTTGTTAGTTTGAAATGCTTGCTTTATTCCTATGAAGCCTAAGCCATAATGGGTTCCATTTTCCAACTTGGGGAAGAAAATTATGTAATAATGTAAGATATGAAATTTTGTAACGAGCAAATTTTATAGGCGACGTAACATTGGAATCGGCGAAGACGTGACAACCCTGCAAAGCGAGTGGCGCGCGGCGGCGGTAGAGGGAGTCATAAAGTTATGTAATTATGATGACTGTATTGGTAGAGGTTTAAGGTGAAAATATTTGTGGCTGTAATAATATAGGCGAAATAAAACGTGTTAGTAAAAAGTGGTGTTTACAGATCAGGGTAACGTTGAACAAAAGTGCAATTAAAATTACTGGTACTTAATTTACGAAAAAAAAAATGCGGAATATTCATTTTCTTTTATAATATTAATATTTCAATCTGGAACTATTTTTCGACGCGTAGCAAACATTGGCGCCAGCTCATTTTCTATTGATGGTATTCGCGTAGGTATACTGCCACTCTTCGCTCTCATTGGTCCGCAAGATGCCGTGATTGGCATTCCGCACCCGCCGAGCGTTTCTCAACATTTTGAATTCTGTACTGCTTTCGCGCCGTGTCGTGTATTACAGTGTATTGCTAATTGACTATTACGGAAATTAATTCAGTGGAGGATATTTTCGCTCTATTTCCTAAAAGTAATGAAGTGAAAATGCACCAATTTCAAAGATGGGGGTTGTTTCGATTCGCGTTGAGGTTTCGTTCGCGCCAATGTAGAAGGAACTGCAACCTAACAGTGAGGAACTCTGTTGTGCTTGGCTATTCATTTCATTACAACAGATGTAAACATCACTATTTTACAAGGTACCTTTTTTGAAAAAATGCATTTACCAGTTAACAAAGTGATGTACTTAATGTATTTTTGGTCATGTTTGGCTCCACTCCGGGTGGCAGTTCGACTACTAAGAATCAGTTCTCGTTCAGTAGTGCAGCACTACCGGTATTTCAGGGATGTTGTATCGTAGAAACTTCTACAGGATCTACAGTTCTTTCAGTTGGATGGCGTTGGACATGTGGTTCAAGTAGATGAAAGTGTTGTCACAAAATGGAAATACAATGTAGGACGAGTTGTTCCTAAAATATGGGTTTTGGGGATTGCTGATGCTACCACCAAAAGAGAAGTGGTGGAGTATCACAGAAATAGCAGATTATGAACCATTTTTGCTATCCTTGACAGTGGATGGACATCAATAGCTAATTTTTGAGAAAGTCACTATAAGTGCATGTGCTGATTATTATTGTAAGAATTGTGTCGTATTTTAACTGTGTTTACTGGTGCGCAAATACTTTTTTGCAAGTGATTGCGTATGGAGGAAGGCAGAAGTGACGAGTTAGAGCTCAATTGCGAGCTTGAATTGAGCGAAGGGTGGTGACCACGGCGAAGGAGAATCGTCGAGAGAAGACGAAACAGTCTCCATGGTACATAAGCTGTTGAAAGGCGGTTTGGCAGCTAATATTTAGCAGATTGTGGCGGCCGAAATGGCAAAGGCTACAAGCAAAAGGTGATCGTTAATACTTTCGATACCAAGGGCAACAGGAAAGGCGAAAAATCAGGTGAGATCGTTCCTCAGGCGTTAGTAGAGCATGGTAGCGAAAAGGTGGACTCCGCGTAGTGTATAAGCTGTGGTAATAGTACTATAGGGCATATTCAACTACTTATTAGCTATGATTTTATAGCGAATATGGTCATGGCTTTTATGTAGATTGTTTCAAATATTGTCAAGAGAGCCTTGTTTATGTGTGACATGTAACATGTAGCTCGCAGGTGATTGGGTAGTTTAAGCCTTGGAAAGAAGCATCTTGTAAAGTTTACACGCACCTTTCTTTCTATCATCTCCATCGACAAAAATCGAACAAAGGTACTGTTAGAGGTGCTAATCATGGTTTATGACTGGCGTGAAAGGGAACAACTATTTGTGACCCCGCTCAAAACGGTTCACACAGAGGAAAAGTTGGAAAACTTAAGACCACCTTCAGTCAAAGGATAAGCTATCCCATTTGCGAATATAGTGAAGTATCTGAGAAATACCCTAGACAAAACACTTAACTGGAATGCGCATATGGATAAAATCACCGCAAAAGCGAAACTGCCACTAAGGAGCTGCAGACGCATTTGTGGAGAAACATGGGGCTTACATCCCAAACAAATGCACTGGCTATATATCGCGGTCATAAGACCAATGATAACATATGGAGCAGTAGCTTGGTACTCTAAGAGCTTACAGAGCTCCTCGATAATTAAATTATCCACCTTACAAAGACATGCGTGTCTGGCAATTAGTGCCGCCTTCGGCACTACACCATGTCATGGTGATCAACAATCTGCAGGCGACCATCATGGAGCCCAACAAGCTGAAAAACGCTAATGAGCGGGACAGTGTGTTGGGCCTACCATTAGATGTTATGCCTACCAAAACTAACTATTACCATGCCTATGAAGTCCTCCTACCAGAGTGGAACGAATGGACAAAAGACTCGTAACATTTGAGAATAACAGAAAATAGTTGCTTCACTGACGGCTCCAACACCAATGATGGTACAGGAGCCGCTGCATGGATTAAAAATGGTAAGGTTGAGTTAAGTGTTTCCTAGACAAATGTGGAACCATTTTTCAGGCTGAAGTTAAAGCCATAGATATGACTGCACAGTCATCGGTAGAAACTGAAAAGGCAAGTCAATCAAAATATTCTCAGATAGTCAAGCGGCTTTAAAAGCTCTTGAATCTAGCCGTTGTTGGAACTGCCAGGAACTGGTCACCCAACTAGAAAGATAAAATAAACTTACACTTATCTGGATACAGAATATGAAGGCAGCGAAAGAGCTGATGCTATTGCGAAGCAGGCGGCCCCAACGGCCTTCATAGGACCAGAACCAGTACTGGGAATAGCTTACAACATAGCTAAAGAAGCCCTCTCCAGGTGGACTCAACAGCAATCTGTAGACAAATGGAGAGAGATACCCGGCCTAACTCATTCAAAGATGGCAGTGAATCTGCCATCAGGAGTGAGAACTAAACAACTTCTTCAACTTGGCTGACAGCAGGTACAGGCTGTAGTTGGCATACACACTGGCCATTGTCGGCTAAGAAGCCACATGGACAAGATAGGGATTTCCGAAGAAACGAAATGCCGCTTGTGCTTGGAAAACGAAGAAACAATGGAGCATGTTTTATGCCACTGTCCAGCAATGGAAAGGATCAGACAAAAAGTGTCTGGAAATTCTCAAATTACACTTGCAAATTTGAAAACTATCCACCCCAGAAAGCTATTCGATTTCATGAAAAGGATCGAGCCTCTGGCCTAGTGGAAACCACAGACGTGAGCCACAATAGGCCAAGGGTCGCAGTGGAGAGCCCCATTTGGGCTCAGTCACGTGCACGAATACTGTTAAAAAGTCGACCATTTTGACTGGCAGTCACACATACCGTACCCATTTTTAAGTCTCAGGCAGTGCATTGTTATGACCTTTAGTGTATTATTTGTTTGATGTCTGGACCCACTATGTAACTGCGATTCTTCGTCGCAGAGGATCTGTATCGTCTACCCCTTGAGGCATTTTAGTTGATTGCAGCATCAGCAGTTAAAAAAAACTTAACAGGATTCTTATTGTACGCGAAGAGTCCTTCTTCAACTGAGGAGATCCCTTCTTTTTTTATGTGATGAGTTCTTTCTAGGAAGTCCCTTGTGTGCATTGGTCGTGTAGACGCTTCCTTCCAGCAGTTGCCTGGAGAGCAGCCCATCAGTCCCTCATCAATTCAGCTGATCGAACTATGAAATCTAAATAAGCAAGTTTTATTTTTTATATATTTCAAGTCATAACTCCGTTATAGTCAACATTTAGACTTTTTTTTTATTTACACACATAATTTCACATCACAAATAGTTTGCATTTCTCTGAAGACCCTTAAGTTTAAGGCCAGTTTTTTCTCTTGGCTGTTATTTTTTCGGGCGCTTAATACCTTAACGTTAGTTTATTACCATTTTAATTTAAGACATGTCTAAACATTTTTATTATCAGAACTGACTATTTGGATACCAAACCAGATTACAGCCTTTTCAATTTCACGGGTATTTTAACGTGTTGTAACTAAAATGTTGCTAGCTGGTATTGCGTCCTAGTGAACTGAAACAGTGTGAACGGAACATGATTGCAATCAATCAATCAATCAATCAATCAATCATTTATTTCCTATAATGTTACATTTCTAATTAGGTTACTATGCTTATAACTACCTTAAACTACCCGGCGAGTTTCCGAGCGAGGCTTTCAGCCACAAGGCGAGCCTTTGGATCGCTCACTCGTCGGTAGCCCTACGCAGTAGGGTACCAGGCTAAATAGGCACTGTATCAACAATTTCAGACTATTATTCATATTATTTGGCTCAGCCTTCAATAGTTTTGCGTTTTGTGGTTACCCGCAGGATGCTAGTGCATGTATCTTGTGATTCAGTTTATGTTTTATAAGTGCGTGTCTCTGTAGGGAAAACAGATCGAAAAACCCTACTACGTATTGACGATACAACATTTACTATATACACTGTACAATAATGGAAATGGGCGTAGCCTTTTTTCCAATTGACTGGCTCCACCCCCTCCGTCCGAACAGAGGTTGGTGTAACTATTCGGAGACGACTGTCTGGATAGGTTGTTTTATAAATGCAAATGATTATAGTTATCATAATTATGCAGTTGCAGTTGCAGGACAATTACATTTAAAAATCGTAATTATTAATGCTGTTAGAGAAGAATTGAAGAGTCGCTTGAAGAATTGCAGGTCTGTCTCCTTCACAAGCTTCGAGACAGCCTGCAAAGTCTTCAAGCGCTCTCAAAAGCTCTTGCATGTTTACTATTGAGTTAATTCTGTTAGTAACTGATTGAATTTTAGTGAAGGCATTAACTGTTTCATTACCTATTTGTGAATTTAGTCTGAGATTGCTGGTACTTACATTACGGTTAAGATTGAGCACTCGATCACTGTCTCGCACTCGATCACTATCCCGCACAGGCTCAGGAGCGTTATTTCTTGCAGCAGGTCTCAACGGAGGAAAGTCTCTATTGAATGCCTCCGTGTCTGCTGCTGGTCGTGGTTTCTGCCATGCCGGTTTGGCAGGCGGCGGTGCTGGTTGATACTTTCTTCTGGCCCCGGGCTGTTTAGCTTGCGCAAGCTGGTTTGCCTTAAATATGTACACTGGGCATGCTGGGTCGATGGAGCGGTGTGCCTCATTGCAGTTCGCACATTTAATGATTTGACTAGTGCATTCAGTAATTTGGTGCGGGCCAGCGCATCTTGAACACCGCCACCCTCGATGGCAGTACGTCCAGGCGTGCCCGTGGCCCTGGCACCTTTTACATTGCATAATTTGCTTTTCGTTTCTTCGGTAGTCCCAGTAGATTCTTATGTTCATAAGGTACCTACAGCTCTGATTAAGATACTTGAGGTTTACAGTGCCTTCGGTCACTACAAGATAGAGCGAGGTGCGGGTCTTCTTCATTTGGAAGATTTCTTTAACATTAATTTTGTACTCATCAATGAGTGCATTCTTGATTTCTTGAAAGAGTATCCCTCCATCAAGGCCTCGCAAGACAAACGCATGTGTTTTGGCTAGTTTATCTGCATAGGAGTGATACTCCATCTCTTCTGTGTCGAATATCCGCTTAAGGTTTATCCAGTCTTTGGCCTCGGCATACCATACTATAACCGAGTTCTTCGTATACTTGATTTTGTAATCGCGGACATTGGCTGCGGCCAAGCTAGCCAGAAATTCTTGGTGATTTTTGACGCCTCCCTTAATAACAATTGGCGGCGGCGGTGTTGGCTTCGTTTTTAGGGGTGTCTTCGGTCGAGGGATGATGCGGCGGGGCCTAGTAGGTCTTGGACGCTCATCATCTTGCTCTGTTGAGACTTCCATGTTGCCGTCGTCGTCTGTATCAGTTAGGGGCTCGAATCTATTAGTTGTTTTTATGCCACCCATATCCAGCTGCACCTGCTTGATATTCTTTTTAAATTTCAGGGTTTTTAAGGGAACCTTAAAGGGAGTACTTTTGGGAATAGCGCCTGTCGACGGGTTCGTTGCTATCAGGAGTTCAGAAGTTGAAGGTAGAGTCTGATTCTTTTCTGGGGGCGGGACTTCATTGTCTAGAGGAGGCGGGGCCGGAGCGACTACTACCATCGTCTCGGCTGACGCAATATCGTATGATGTTGCTGTTGCTAACTGCGTAGTAACAACAGAGGTCATTGGAAGGTCGGTTGACGAACTTTTTTCGGTGTTTTCTTTAGATGACACGACATAATCACCTGGTTTATTTTTCTTTGACAATGGAGATAAGCTGCTTTTACCGGATGATGCGGGATTACTACCATTGAGTGCCGTCGGGGTCCTCTTTGTTTTTTGGCCACAATCGATTTTTGATTTAACTTCGATGCGTTTGCGGTTCTTTATGCCTTTAGGGTGTGATTGACGGATGTGCATAGTGCCTCTTACGTAGGCCTCTTCTAATTCGGCATGGGCTGCATATTCATTCATGAAAATAGAGAGCCAGTGACAGCATTCACCGCATCTGGGGTGCTCTTGCATATTGTTCACTATTTTGGTTATTTCTTTCAGTGTCTTCTCTCTATCGCTCAAGTCTGAGTCCCGAGAGATCTCGGAGAGATCATCTCCCGTCTCGGACATTGCAGCGGTATTGGCCCGGGGATCCGTCCCCGGTAACTAAAAACGTATAAGATCTCTTTTCTAATACTGGGGTTTGATAACAAACCCAAGCTAGAACATGAGAAATAAGCACAATGCACTATTAAGCTTTCCGAGTTATAGGAAAAACGCGGGTTTCGGTTTGAAACGCGATCGGGCTCGTTTTCAGGAGACCCCGTACAATCCTGTCCGCTCTGGTCGACGGTCCAAAGCAGAGTCCTGCATGATTGCGTTTTGGTTAATTTCGGAACTAATTATTTACAGTTTATTTTCATTTACTTTAAGTTTTCTATTAACTGACACATTTATTTACAATTTATTTTCATTTAATTTCCTAGTACTATTACAGCTAATTATTAGTAACTATACTTGTTGCAAAACAAACGTTTTATTTTACTTTCTACAAATTGGTTAACATATGGTTTTGAAATTGAATCAGTAAGTTTTTAGGTTAATTGATATATTTATTTAAAGTTCATTTAATCGGTCAGTTTTTCTATAACTGCTTTGATTAACATTAGTGACTAAAGTACAGTATAATTTTAAGCAACATGGGTCCACAGTATTATTATTGTTTTTAATTTAATTGACTTCTGGCATTCCGGTAAGAAGTCAATATTTTTCTCTTCACCTATCTACCCGTTTTATTTATTTTCTTTTAATATTGGTGATCCAAAGGGGGAGTATTTGGTAAATGTAATTAGATTGAATTAATTAGGCTCAATAATTATATCGCTTTTGTTTTTTGTTCTGATCCTATTTTTTTTTGCTGTCAAAACGAGTTCCAAATTACAGCTTGAAGATGCACCGTTATAAAAAACCAATATCATCAGTTAAATTATCAAAAGCCTTCTAATAATCTTTTACCTATCTTCTGTTATGTTCAATAATGCTGTATTGCATCTAAAATCAGATGGAGTTTCTGGAATTATTTTACTGTAGTAAAAATATGACCGCAAATGATCACTTAAGATTTTTCCAAAGATTTGGTAGAGCTCTGGATAATTGAGGACTGATATATTTGAGGGTAGTTCTGTCAGATTTTGCTAATATTTATTATTAAAATGAATCGTACTATTAAAATTTTTTACTATCCTACTATTCTTGACTGCAAGCTAACCATCTTCCTATTCTGCAATGATATCCACCGTATCAGAAATGCGAGCATTATATCCATGTTTTATTTGTCCCAGAAGGCCTTTTTTTCTAAACCAGATAATATATGGTATTTCTCACATGTACCTTCAATGAAATATAGGAGCTATGCGACAAGCCACATATAGCATTTTTAAAACTATGAATTTGTCATGAGATTTCCTTTTTTTTTAGCTGCAGCAAAATAAAATTCTTATAGCCTAAAATGTGTTTTCCGGCAAATATAGAGTTTGATCGGTCTAGTTATATATACAAACTTTTCATATTATATCTAGTAATAAAGATTAATTATATTATTACATTATATTCTACCACAAACTTTTAACCAATTTTAAAGTTTATATTGGGCTTTATTTATGTTTTAAACAATTTAGCAGGTTACTTGTTTAGCTTTTTATTTTGATTTTGGATCGGAAAAAAATCAACGCAAACCCGAAGAAAAACTCAATGTTGTTTTTTTGAGAATGTTTGAAACACCCTATGGGGTGTAACACGATTAGTTAATTGCTTAACAACCGATCCATATGCCTGGTCGTTAACGGCCTGGTTCACCCAGCGGTGTTAATTTTTATAGGGGTGGGTCGTAGAGTGGTTGACAGTTGGGCGAATGCGCCACTAAATTTCGTAGTATGAATATATCAACGATTGTTAAGCATTAAAATTTGAGTAGTTAAGTTTAGAAAAATATACTATATGAAAATATCGAGAAACATTAAAGGAACTTCTATAAATTCAACTCCCTCTTGACTTCAGCATAAACATCAAAGATCCGACTTAAGCTATTTATTTAGAGATTAAATATATTCTGAGACATGTGACATTGTGCATAATGAAACATTAATTAGGTCTCAAACCTAATTGAGATTATAGTATTGCGCTTAAAATAATTATAAGATTCCTTAAGCTAGGTCTCACCGAAATTATAAGATCATTAAACATTGATCTTACATTTTAAATCATCAACAAACTCACACATCACTAACTAAAATTAAATTTATAAAGTGCTGGTTAAGTAACAGACAATCACAGAACGCCCTAAATAAAGATTAATCATCTAAATAAAACAATTACAAATTGATCCCACGACAGAGGTAATATCATTGGACAAATGAACAGTTAAAAAAATGGTAAATCAAATAATTTAACCTCTGAAGAATATACAGGGTTAGTAAAAAGAACCGGAACGCTTAAATATCTTCAAATTCGTTAAAGCTACATTTACAAAATTCGGTACCTGGGAGTTTCCGGGCGTGCGGAATTGAACCATGATATCGGCACTGTTGCCAGATTTCCCAGTTTTGTGCTACACGGAGCCATTTTGTTATCTTAAATGGAACGCCTCACTTATTTTTATTGCAATAAATTGGGCGTATCAAATTTAGTAAGACCTCAAATTTTCAAAATTTTATCTCTTCTAATTGCTGAGATGTGACAACAACGCATTTT
>MU182692.1:113852-133881 GCA_016904865.1 Pissodes strobi
TTTTATCTCTTCTAATTGCTGAGATGTGACAACAACGCATTTTTAGTAAAAGTAAAAAGTACCGGAACGCTTAAATATCTTCAAAATCGCTCAAGCTGCATTTACAAAATTCGGTACCTAGGGGTTTCCGGGCATGCAGAATTGAACCATGATATCGGCACTGTTGCCACATTTCCCAGTTTTGCGCTACGCGGAGTCATTTTGTTATCTTAAATGGAACGCCCCATTTGTTTTTATTGCAATAAATTAGGCGTATCAAATTTAGTAAAACACCAAATTTTCAAAATTGTATCTCTTTTAATTGCTGAGATGTGACAACAACGCATTTTTAGTAAAAAGTACGGGAACGCTTAAATATCTTCAACATCGCTTAAGCCGCATTTACAAAATTCGGTACCGGGGGGTTTCCGGGCATGCGGAATTGAACCATGATATTGACACTGTTGCCAGATTTCCCAGTTTTACGGTACACGTAGTCATTTTGTTATCTTAAATGGAACGCACCTTTTGTTTTTATTGCAACAAATTGCAATTTAGTAGGATTCCAAATTTTCTGGCAACAGTGTCAATATCATTGTTCAATTCAGCATGCTCGGAAACCCCCAGGTACCGAATTTTGTAAATGCAGCTTAAGCGATTTTGAAGATATTTAAGCGTTCTCGTACTTTTTACTAAAAATGCGTTGTTGTCACATCTCAGCAATTAAAAGAGATACAATTTTGAAAATTTGGTGTTTTACTAAATTTGATGCGTCCAATTTATTGCAATAAAAACAAATGGGGCGTTTCATTTAAGATAACAAAATGACTCCAGGTAGCCCAAAACTGGGAAATCTGGCAACAGTTCCGATATCATGGTTCAATTCTGCATGTCAGGAAACTCCCAGGTACCGAATTTTGTAAATGCAGCTTGAGCGATTTTGAAGATATTTAAGCGTTCCCTTACTTTTTACTAATAATGCGTTGTTGTCACATCTCAGCAATTAGAAACGATAAAATTTTGAAAATTTGGGATCTTACTAAATTTGATACGCCCAATTTATTGCAATAAAAATAAGTGGGGCGTTCCATTTAAGATAACAAAATGACTCCGTGTAGCACAAAACTGGGAAATCTGGCAACAGTGCCGATATCATGGTTCAATTCCGCATGCCCGGAAACCCTCCGGTACCGAATTTTGTAAATGTAGCTTTAACGATTTTGAAGATATTTTAGCGTTCCGGTTATTTTTACTAACCCTGTATATATAGTCAGTGAAGATCTACAGAGGAAAATCGAAGAGAGCTCAATTCGGTAACCTGCTTATGGACAAAAACTTAGTGTGGCTAGCGATTGTTTACATCCCGACACCTGCCTCCCCGATCCCGGATCCCAGAAGTCTTATATGTTGTAATATGTATTGAAAGCAATTGAATGTATTCGCGGAAACACATGCAGGCTGTTGTATATCCACTATAATATGGCTCTTGTTAAATATATCCTTTAGTTAGGTGAAGCAAAATATATCGTAGAAAATGCTGACAAAGTACGGGCACGTATTACAACAAGTAATTTCCACTTTTCGCATGGGCTCTAGAAATGGAAACTAACCAAGTACTAACCCAAGCCATACACTAGACATACCCAAAATCAAGAAAAAACTGTTTAGAAATGTAACTTTAAAAAAAACCGACGAGATTTGAACCCGAGTCGCCGAAGTGAAGGCTAACCATCCAGACCCCTAGACCATCAGCGGACTTACAAACGACTGGTTGCATCACGAAAACATGGAAGTCAACGAACGGGATCCGGGATCCGGGAGGCAGGTGCCGGGATGAAAACAAACAAACGCTAGCTCTAGACTCTAATAATTAGTTATATAAGATGGTCTACTGCCATTAGGCTTACAGCGAATTGTGGGTAGCATTTAAGCGAGTATATGCAATACAAGAATAAATCAGATAATTACCATAATAGCATTCGCTAACCGAGATAATATCAGATACGATAATGAAGAAAGTGAATATTACTAAACCAGATTACAGTAAGAAACAGTAATAGATACGATACAAGATAATAAACGACTCACTCATTTAATGGTAAGTTCGGTAAAAATACGGTAAGTAAGTACGTAAGTATATGACCTACAGCAAGGGCGTAGCATTTAGGTAAATGTACGTAATACAAAAAATGGTAAATCAAATAATTATGGTGATATTAGCAAGACATTGTCTAATAAAGATAATATCAGATAATTTCAATAATATTAGCAAGACATTCGATAACGGAGGTAATATCAGATACGATAATGAAGAAAGTCTGTATCAATTAATCAAGTAGTGATAAGAAACGGTAAAAGAGACAATGAAAGATAATTATTGACTCAAAGTCACTTAACGGCAAGTTCAATAAAAATAAGATAGGCAATTATGGGGCCCACTTGTTTGTCTTTTACACCTGATCACACATAACTTAACTGGACATCACTGGCAGTGTTTGGTGGCTATTTCCCATCCCATATAGCTACTTGGCTGGCCCTAATTAAGACTCTTTACTGCTTCCCGCCAAGCTGCACGTCACACTATGCGGTCAGCATCATTTTGACAAAAAAAGCTCTCTAAGGGAAAGACCGGGCGGAGGGTGGAGATTCAGACCCGAGGAAAGACCCTAGTTAACTTATATCGAATTTAGAAACACAAGGCTACAACATACCTTTTAAAAGAGTAACCTCACATTACATCAAGTTTATTTACCGGACGAAATTGTCGATAATAAGAGAACATATTAATGGCTGTATGCTTGCCAATTTATCTCATGATGAATTGGCGATTCATGCAAAAATCAAATATAAATGAACACACTTCATCTGCCTCTTTTTTTGCTACATATTCTGGGTAAGAATAAAAAAAGGACTGAGCGTTCGACAAAACGTGAATATTAAAAGAAAACATCGATAACTGTCTCTTATAATATACATCGTTATTTGATATGTTCGGGAGAGAAATGTTTTTTTTTGATAATCCGTAGGAACGCATTCGATTTTCTTCTTCTATGATTTTTTCCGGGCATTTCTTTTCCTATCATATAGCTTTTCCAAAGTGCAATTCTAACATCATTGATTTTTATTGGCTGGTTTTCATTAATACATTAAACTGATCACACGGTGCGTTACATTTTGTCTTGAACACTTCTCTATATGTTCAATAAAATATTTTATGAGTTGGATTTATCTCGAGAATGTTATGTTCAGATCTTCAGGCAAATAGGATGTGTTCTTATTATATTTTAAAGTATAGTGCCTCTGTCTAGTTTTAAAATATGCAATATGTAATTTAATGCAGTGCAAAGTAGCTGTTGTTAATCTTTTGTGAATTTTCCGCCGCGTTTGTATTTTGATGCAACACCCAAGGTTTTTAAAGATGTCTGTAAGTACTCTAATTTACTTTTAGATATATACCACGTATAGCTATAAAGAATTCAGCACAAACTTCAGCTTCTGCTTCTTTATTCTCACCCGATACATGTAACTGCAGTCGTGGTACTTTCCAAAAATTTCTGAAGCTCTTGGCCTACGCCTCTAGTTGTAACTGATATCAACGAGATAAATAGGAATTTTGTTCGTTGCGGAATCCCCGACTTCAAATAGCCTTTCTACTATGTTCACTCACTTTTTCCATGCACTTGGGTCTCTTAGAGGTACAAATTACTCCGAATTCATGCGACCGTAATAGGATACTTCATACATTCTACTCCACTTTGTGTCACCCATTTTAGCTCGAATTAAACACAACGCAACCGATCGTATTTAGTTCAGTTCGACGACTGACATGTACATAAAAGAAAAGAGTTAACTAAGGTGATGGACATTCCCTTACGGCCTAGCTCGGACAATCTCTTCGTCTTCTCCCTAGACGGCATTTCTAAATGCGTTAATATCTTGGGACTCTCCCTGCTTTCTGCAGTTGGCAGTTTCCATTGACAATTCGATATCGAAATAGTCGCTTTGGTAGCATTACCAATTCTAAATGCAATCCGCATCCACCAAAACTATAGCAAGTCACTCGCCATATCTAGGGTGGCAATTTGCTCATTTTAGATTTTACTTTGAGGTTTTGATGATTAGAATAATAAATTTGAAGTTTGTTTTGATTAATTTAATATAAACTTTAACTTTATATCTCTAGTGCGTACTTAGATCGTTAAAAAATTAGCAACAATGTAAGCACACAAAAATTATTTGTAATTTTTGTAATTGATACATTGGCAAATTTTAATTTTCATTTATTTATAACTACTTTGCGTGATACTATTACAAGTCCTTTAGGATTAAAGAAGCTCATTGGAATGTCTTTCTTGAATATATGGTGGTCCATCTAGATTTGGCAAGAGGAAGATGGAAGACTTAGTACCGCTCAGACTAGTAAAAACCGCAATTCCATGTGAATGGAATTAGCCCAAAAACTTAATTCTATTGGTTTGGGTCAAGAGTCTGTAGAAAAATGGCAAAAAGTAATTATTAGCTCTTTATTAAGGTCCTTTACACTTTATAAAAATCTCCGCTACTGATAAAACACACAAGCTGTCGTTATTATGTCACGTGAGGAATTAAGGGCCCTTAAATCTTGTAGAAATAAACGGTTCATGAATAGCGTGTTCACGGGTGTAGACTTAGTGTAAAATTGCTAAATGGTGCAGTTCATTGTTTTGAAATAATGAATGTTTCCCACTTGGATGAGTTTAGCGTTAAAATGGTAAAGTCGACAAACTAGGCTCTTGAACACCGCACCGGGGAAGTTTCGATACATCCTCAAGTCGCTACGTAATTTGTGACACTTGAGATGGAAATTTTTAAACTGGAATAAAGTATGTTCGCGTCCATCCTAAATTTTATTTAGGTTTTAAAAAATTAGGCATACTACATGGCAATTATTATCAGTTTCAATTAAAGTTTTACTAGATATTTTAGCGGCACATTTATTATGCGGTTAACTTAATTCCATAGTTTAGAAATAAATGTTTTAACAAATTCGTTGTTTCCTAATGAAATTCTTCTTTTTCTAAGTATTAAAAATATTTAGTGTAAAAATTTTCGTTTACGGTTTTAGTGGAAAATAGCAGTGCATTTTTATGTCATATTCTTGTCAATGTTTCCAATATTTTTTCTCACACTTTTCATAGCAGTCACTCTGCTTACAACCTACCCATTTACTTTAGTTTACAAGTGAAGAGATTCTATTCAAGTGAAGTTTCATGGGATTACACAAGTTAGGGGATATCCTCACTTGCCTAACATGTTTGTGCTTAGATTAGGCTAGATTAGTTTAGGGACATTTGGTCTATTAGCCTTTACATTGTGACCTTTTCAGATCTATTGTGTCTGCCTTCAAAAAGGCATTTAAAATCTTTTATCCGACCTTGTATTCTCCATGGAACGTTGGGTTAGTTTTCAGATCCTCCGTATTCTGAGAGCTCTTGGCTTTTCTTTTCCCAGCGTAAAGAACCTTAGTCTTGACAAGCCCTCGTAGCTGCAAGATATGTGTACTGTTGTTTCCTCCTTTTCCTGGCAAAACCTGTACAGCGGTTCTTCTGAAAATCCATAGTACTCATATGTTCATAGCTAATAGCAAAAGTCACCACAATCAAGAAAAAGATAACGAAATTCTGCTACTTTGAAGTGTAATATAAGAAGGGCAGCTCATGAAGCCGGAAAAGAGTACGAAACGGTAAGAAACAGAATTGTGACAGCAAAGCGGATTAAAACCACAAATGATTTGTCACAATAGATGTATTTATAACTGCCAAAAGCAGTTTTCTGAAAATGAGAGACAACATGTTTTTGAACGGTTTTATACTTTAAATAACCATGGAAAAAACTTGTTTTTATTAGCTACTACAAAACGATACAATGTCGGGCCCAATAGAAAAAATATCACAAATGAAAATAAAATAGAAGGAAGCAAATTTTTAGTTACTATTTCGAGATTGGCGGTCAACGGATTCAAGTGTGTAAAACATGCTACCTTAACACTTTATCCAAAAGTCAAACTCTTGTATATACAGCCCATTTGAAAAAAGACGTTACAAATATACCGGCTCTTCCTGTCCAAGGCAAACACTCAACATTTAAAGTATCTGAAGAACCCCTCAGTTGGGTAAAAACGCATATCGAATGTTTCCCTCATGGCGCATCGCATTACTGCCGAACACAAACGAAACGTAAATACTTAGATTCCTCACTAACCATTAAAAAATGTATGTCCTTTACACAGAAGCTTGTAGATCGTCAGGAAAAAACCCAGTAAAGAAATCATTTTAACGAACCATCTTTTGCAATCAATATATCCTATATTTTCATGTGCGATCTCTGCGAGGAAGTGAAAACGCAAAGATAAAATAATGCATTGACGGAAGAGAAAAAAATGATGTTTGAGAAACATATTCAAGATGAAATAGCTTGCCGTGAAAAAAAGAAGCAGGATAGAGAGACTTCCACCACAGTGGTCTGCCGTCTTTCTAAAATTCAAAAAGCCAGACTTATAAATTTGGCCGGTCATAAAAAGCCGAACAGCATTCGTTCGCCATAAAAAAATAACTAAAACGAAAAATCAGTCTTGTAATATTTTCATTAAAATTGATCGATTCGTATCGACTATTTCTGCATTTCTTGGCCCTACCATTTTTTCCCCTTCTGATTCCGTGGAAATGGCAACGGCAAATTGATGAAACTGATGCGGCGATGATCTCGTTCTTCTAGAAATAACGGGAATAGAGGAAGTGTTTTGCTGGAGTGTAGTTAGGTGACTCAGCTTATAGTATTGCGTTTTATACTACCCTTTTAGGGGATATTGGGTTGAGTTCCTAGTTTGTGTTTTGACACGACCGATTTATCGGGATTTAAATACTACATTAGGTAAGATTTTTCTGGAACTAAATTTTTTCAATAAATAATAGGAAATATTCCTAAACGAAATAATAAACCTTTAAAAATTCAAATCGACAGCAACAATTATGGGAAAATAGCCCATTACTACTATTCAGGACTACCAATCGAATATTACAAAAGTTATGTCATGCCACGTGAAAAGATAAATATGAAGTAGAAATTCCAAATATCAAAGTCCCCAAATACAGGTAAGAAGATGGAATTACAATGCTCTAAATCCACTAAAGCATAAGAAAGGAATACAAAGCACAAACATTGACGATTGAACGAAAATTATAGATGGGAAAACCACGAGGAAAATATGTGGGTGATACGCCCTAAATCCCTAAAGCAGTATGATAAGAAACAACAATGAATAATCTATGCAGAGATCAACAAGTCTTAGAAGAAAATAAGCAACAAGTACAAGCTTTTACTATTGATGAGAAAAAAAAATTTAATAACTAACAATTATTCTCGAATTAACAGGTAAACAAGAAAGCAGCAGTAGTATCTCAAAGCAAATCAGTGACCCCCACAAATTAAAGCCATATCAGCCTGAGATTAGAAGTGAAATATTCACACCGAAAGTAGCATATGAATTTGATCGATCCAACGAGGCAGGATATTAACTCAGTTCTTACAAATACAGAACTGCCAGTAAACATAATTTTTGTAATATAAATAAGCAAAGTTAAACTAATAACATACTATTTTATTTTAGTTGAGTGATCAAACCTAAGCGAGCCACAGATTATCCACTAACAATCACAAAGTGCTGGAGGACAACATAAGACAGAGGACGATTCAGAGTAGTAGAGAACAGTGTTATAAAAGCTAGTACATATTATGTAATACTAACCGTATGTATAATAAAATTAATTTACATTAATAAGTGCTGCAACGGGAAAGTTATAATAGAAAGCTATTAAGCAACAAATCAAATAAATCGATTTATAATTAATTAACCGGAGAGGATAATACTCAATAATTCTTACCACAAAATATAGAATCTCTTGTTGCTAAATGCAGCATATAAAATAAAATATAAAATCTTTTGTAGTGGCAAAATCAGAATGTTACAAATGTAAAAATAAACATTTGCTATATACACTCGCCGGCACAAAATTCCGCCACTCTGAAATTTTGGCCAAGTTTGATATTTTATAACTTTTTTATTTTTTATCCGATTTTCATGATTTTATTATAAGTTTGTAGATCCGTTTATTGTGTTTCTCTTTAATCACTTTATAAAGTAAAATTTTTCGATTAGGCTATATTATACAGGAGTAAATCAAACTGTTGTTTTTTGTCGTAATTTCAAAACACCCTGTAGGAAAATTGAGGTGAATAATTTTATTTACATACTGTCTCTTGTAATCATTGATGTATTTTAAACATTTCGTTTTTTGATTCATTCCATTATCTCATTTCTGCTGCGAGCTGCAAAATTTTAAATTATATGCTAATTTGAAGCCAATTTATATTAAGAAAAACAAACACCAGGTATATCATAAAGTTAATTAACAAAAGCGATTTTAATAACGTGTATTTCCTCCTCTCGCAGCAATGAGCTGTTGTCGATGACGAGGAAAGAGTTCTACGTATCGTTCTTTCACTTACATTTACTCGACGAATCATTTGCAAGTAATTTTTTAGACACACAGCAGTAGATCTTCGATCTCTTAAAGAACTAATGATGACAAAGTGAACATCAGCTGCAGTGGTCATTCTTCTTCTGCCAGAGCCTCTCCGCCTAGTAAAAGTCCCCGTCTGTAAATACCTATTCCAGGCATCTCGAACTGTAGACCGCGCAATTCTCAGAGTCCGGGCGACATATCTTTTGCTACGGCCATCCTCTATTAACGCAACAATTCTACCCACGTCTGCTGGAGTTAATACCATATTGACATACAACAAATTATAATATTGTCACTGTCAAACATTCTGTCACAATAATCGTGTACTTAACCAACGCTAACGTAGGTAATTTTTAACCGAAATAATTTTTTCTAAAAATAACATCATTTTAATAAAAAAATTTGCAGCTCGCAGCAGAAATGAGATAATGGAATGAATCAAAAAACGAAATGTTTAGAATACATCAATGATTACAAGAAACAGTATGTAAATAAAATTATTCACCTCAATTTTCCCACAGGGTGTTTTGAAGTTACGACAAAAAACAACAGTTTGATTTACTCCTGTATAATATAGCCTAATCGAACAATGTTACTTTATAAATAAATGAAAGAAAAACACAATAAACGGATCTAAAAACTGATAATAAAATCATGAAAATCGGATAAAAATAAAAAAGTTATAAAACATCAAACTTGGCTAAAATTTCAGGGTGGCGGAATTTTGTGCCGGCGAGTGTAGAAACAGAAAAAGTAATCGCAAAACAATCAAATATAATTATAGAAAAGCAAATAAAAACTAAAAAAAAAAGTTTTTATCAAATGAAATTTTGGAAAATCTATCATATAAAAAACTAGTAATTCATTTTAATCATATAAAATCATTTTTATTTATAATCTTTTTTTAAACTTAAACAACATAAATTATTTGTATTTATCATTTGAGCTTATTTTATCAAATAAGTTTTTTTCTTTACAGATCATGTGGTAGAATCCTTAGCAATCAAAATCGGTTCATACATACAAAAGTTATGAAAAAAGGTGTGCAAGTTAATTCGTCCTACAGTGGCTTCGCATTCGACTCTATGTATGGGGATCTCGAAAATCGTAAGATACAGTATAGGTCAAATTAGGGCAAAATTGGACATTTAGGTGCCTAACGGTTTTTGGAAAAAGGTTTTATTTTTTTCCTGGGCTTATTTAAAAACGGGTTTCAAATTGAATTGCACTTTTACATTGCCACATTTTCCGCTTTATTCAATGGTGTTATCCAGTTTGGAACACGACTTTTCGTCTTCAAGGGGTCATCATCAACTTTATTTTTTTAAATACGAACTTTATTTTTTTATCATTTTTCAGATATTGTCGTTATTAATATGAATATATTTTTAATTTTTTTTACTTTTTATTTATTTTTAAATTACTTATTTGATTTGGCGTAATTTTAAATAGTTTGTTACTTTTGAATTTTTTATATTCTAAAAAAATATTTTGTTTTGTTTTTTTTTGTTAAGTGGCAAATTGGAGAAAATAGCAAAATTAAATAAACATTCAATTCGAGTCTATGTATGGGGATCTCGAAAACCGTAAGAGATACAATATCGGTCAAATTAGGGCAAAATTGGACATATAGATAGATGCCATATAGAAAATTTTAAAATTCCTAGTATTTTCGGAAATATCCGGAAAAAAACAAAATTTTGAAAAAAGGGTTTTTTACTGGGCTTATTAAAAACGGATATTAAATTGAATTATACTTTTGCATTGCCACTTTTTCAGCTTTATTCACGGGTGTTATCCAGTGTGGAATCCGACGTTTCGTCTTCAAGGGGTCATTATCAACTTTATTTTTTTAAATAAGAACTTTTTTTTCCATTTCTCAGAAGATAATGGCGTTATTAATACGAATATGTATTTTTATTTTATTTTTATTTAATTTTTTTAATTTAATTTTTTTTTTAATTATTTATTTGGTTTGGCGTAATTTTAAATAGTTAAGTTACTTTTGAAATTTTTATATTCTAAAAGAATATTTTATTTTGTTTATTTTGTTAAGTGGAAAAATGGAGGAAGCAAAATTAAAAGCTGATAATACCCTTTTGCGTTTTATACTACCCTTTAGGGAATATTGGCTTGAGTTCCTAGTTTGTGTTTTGACACGCCCGATTTATCGGGATTTAAATACTACATTAGGTAAGATTTTTCTGGAATTATTTTTTTCAATAAATAATAGGAAATATTCCTAAACGAAATAATAAACCTTTAAAAATTCAAATCGACAGCAACAATTATGGGAAAATAGCCCATTACTACTATTCAGGACTACCAATCGAATATTACAAAAGTTATATCATGCCACGTGAAAAGATAAATATGAAGTAGAAATTCCAAATATCAAAGTCGCTAAATGCAGGTAAGAAGATGGAATTACAATGCTCTAAATCCACTAAAGCATAAGAAAGGAAAACAAAGTACAAACATTGACGATTGAACGAAAATTATAGAAAAATATGGGAAAATCACGAGGAAAATATGTGGGGGATACTCTTTAAATCCCTAAAGCAGTATGAGAAGAAACAACAATGAGTGATCTATGCAGAGATCAACAAGTCTTAGAAGCAACAGGTACTAGTTTTTACTATCGAAGAGAAAGAAAAATGTAATAACTAACGATTATTCTCGAATTAAAAGGTAAACAAGAAAGCAGCAGTAGCATCTCAAAGCAAATCAGTGACCCCCACAAATTTAAGCCATATCAGCCTGAGATTAGAAGTGAAATATTGAAACCGAAAGTAGCATATAAATTTGATCGATCCAACGAGGTAAGTCATCAACTCAGGTCTTACAAATACAGAACTGCCAGTAAACATAATTTTTGTAATATAGATAAGCAAAGTTAAACTAATAACATAATATTTTATTTTAGTTGTGTATCAAACCTAAGCCAGCCACAGTTTATCCCCTAACATAAAGACAATCACAAAGTGCTGGAGGACAACATAAGAAAAATGACGATCCAGAGTAGTAGAGAACAGTGTTATAAAAGCTAGTGCATACTATGTAATACTAACCGTATGTATAATAAAATTAATTTACACTAATAAATGCTGCAACGGGAAGCCCATTAAGCTTATTGATAACAAATCAAA
The DNA here is from genome assembly GCA_016904865.1 of Pissodes strobi. Lineage (NCBI taxonomy): Eukaryota > Metazoa > Arthropoda > Insecta > Coleoptera > Curculionidae > Pissodes > Pissodes strobi. Next base: position 125,542 of record MU182692.1, read on the forward strand.
TAAATGAATTTATAATTAATTAACCGGAGAGGATAATACTCAATAATTCTTACCGCAAAATACAGAATCTCTTGTTGCTAAATGCAGCGTATAAAAGAAAATTTTAAATTTTTTATAGTGGCAAAATCAGACTGTTACAAATGAAAAATAAACATTTGCTATATAGAAACAAAAAAAAATAATCGCAAAACAATCAAATATAATTATAGAAAAGCAAATAAAAACGAAAAAAAAGCACGTATGAAACTAATTCATACAAGTTTTTATCAATTGAAATTTTGGAAAATCTATCATATAAAAAACTAGTAATTCATTCCAATCATATAAAATAATTTTTATTTATAATATTTTTTTAAACGTAAACAAGATAAACTATGTGTATTTATCATTTGAGCCTATTTTATGAAGTAAGTTTTTTTCTTTACATGTGGTAGAATCCTTGGCAACTTATTTTTAAATTGCACCGCAGGAACATTATTTTGGCTATCGTATCTATATGTACTTTATTTCGTTCTTTCGACCATTAAGCATTTACTAACGAAAATACTCTTTCGATATTGGCATTGTGGCCTGGAATAGCAAAATAATACTTTGCCACTATTAATAATTCGGAGTAAAATTCTGCATTTGCCAGAAAGTTAAAGTAAGCGGCCCATTTTTGATGAGCCAATAAATTTTTAAACACAGTCATCTTTTTTTTCTCCAAAAATATTTAAAAATTTTGAAATTGGTCAAAACTTTTACTATCATCTAAGTTTATATTCTTAGTTGATAAATCTTCAATGGTGGTTGCAACATTTATATACATATAGGGAAGTTTGTTTGTCTATCTAACAGGCCGGACATGTTACTTTTTAGCCGGACGAACCGCAAAAATCCTAACATGTCCGGCTAAAGTCGGACGCCTGGCAACACTACTTGCAGAACGTACTGAGCTATCTACATGCTGAAATAAGCAACTTCTATTAAACGAGCAAAAAAACGTCTGTAGCCTGACAGCCATTTTATCATCCACCAAGCAAGTATATGCTCCTTGTGGCGTGGAAAGAAGTGGAAACGACATAGCTAGTGCTTTAATAAAAAAATCCCAATATATTCCCAATTACTATAAAATTCTCTACTCCTGGTCACTCATGCAACCCAGGAAATATATTTTGTATATAGCTGTATTGAAAGGGTATAAAAAAGCGAAGTATAATTCACCCGTTTCATTGGTACGAATTATTTTAAGAGTCAATGCTAAAAATCTAATAAATTAATCCAATTAAGGAAAAATAATTTTAAAGATTATAAAGCATGTGCTTCATTATATAATTACAATCGCGTTTCTTTTAGCCAGGTCATTGCATTAAAATTCACAAAATCTCAATTTGAAGTAGAATATAAAATAATCATGCACTGGAAAATTGGGAAAAAGTTTGTATTCCTAAATGCAGACTTACAAGATCTGATGCTGCAAGAACTCTCATCTTGTTTATCTTTTAATAAATCCATTCCCGAAAATAAAATACAAGTCCTCTAAAGTATGTTCAAATGGATGCCCGAAGCCGATCAAACATATTATACAGCAATATGTCTAAAATAACTTTTCTTTGTTATACTTACTTAATGTATTTTTGTGAATACGTGTATACTTTTAGAATCAAAAATATTAGGATTATTTTCGCATTTTTTTAAAAAGTTTTCCGTATAAATCGTAGTATCTTGTATCAAAATCTAGCTAACTTAATCGTCTTAAGAATTTATCTTCAGCATCCGCGAAGTTATAATAACCAAAATTTTATTTTTCGTTTTTCTTAAAACTTGGTTCAGTGCGCACACAATAGTATAACTTTGATATGCCGCAATGGCGAAGAATATTAAAAAAAAAATCTTTTAATCCTAGGATTGTAAGGATTATTATTAAATTTTCTTCTCTATGTAAGACGAATTTCAGTACAAAATAATTTTATAATGAGGTTTTATTTCGATTTGCAAAGGATTTTTTTGCTGTACCAGGTATTTAGTAATAAATGAGTAAAATACCAGTTCCTAAACATATCCAAAAATTATCAAAATCTGTTCTTATAGGCAAGAGTTAATAATAAATAGGGCGAAATTTAATTTTTATCCCGCTGATTAGACTAGTTCAAATTTCGGAAATTTTTTTTTTCCTAAGTGTATCTCAACAAAAAATATATTATTAAAATTTTAACCTGGCCTATAGAGAATATTTGTGATATGATACTTTTTTAATATGAATTCCGCGCTTTACGTGAGATTTCATAAGACCGTCCCTGCATTTTCTTTAAAGGTCAGCTAGTCCAAAGTATATAGTCGCTAAACATATCCAGAAATCATCAAAATCGTTTCATACATACAAAAGTTATGAAAAAAAGTGTGCAAGTTAATTCGTCCTACAGTGGCTTCGAATTAGAGTCTATGTATGGGGATCTCGAAAATCGTAAGATACAGTATAGGTCAAATTAGGACAAAATTGGACATTTAGGTGCCAAACGGTTTTTGGAAAAAGGTTTTAATTTTTCCTGGGCTTATTTAAAAACGGGTCTCAAACTGAATTGCACTTTTACATTGCCACTTTTTCCGTTTTATTCATGGGTGTTATCCAGTTTGAAACACGACTTTTCGTCTTCAAGGGGTCATCAACTTCATTTTTTTAAATACGAACTTTATTTTTTATCATTTTTCAGATATTGTCGTTATTAATATGAATATATATATTTATTTATTTTTAATTTACTTATTTGATTTGGCGTAATTTTAAATAGTTTGTTACTTTTGAATTTTTTATATATTAAAAAAATACTTTGTTTTTTTTGTTAAGTGGAAAATTGGAGAAAGTAGCAAAATTAAATAAACATTCAATTCCAGTCTATGTATGGGGATCTCGAAAACCGTAAGATACAGTATAGGTCAAATTAGGGCAAAATTGGACATTTAGATTGGCAAATTTTAAAATTCCTAGTATTTTCGGAAATATCCGGAAAAAACATAATTTTGAAAAAAAAGTTTTTTTTTTGCTGGGCGTATTTAAAAACGGATATAAAATTGAATTGTACTTTTGCATTGCCACTTTTTCCACTTTATTCACGGGTGTTATCCAGTATCAACTCAACTTTCCTTTTTTAAATACGAACTTTTTTTTTCATTTTCAGAAGATAATGGCGTTATTAATACGAATATGTATTTATATATAATTTTTAATTACTTTTTTAATTTTAATTTTTTTTTATTTATTTATTTGGTTTGGCGTAATTTTAAATAGTTTGTTACTTTTTAAATTTTTATATTCTAAAAGAATATTTTATTTTGTTTTTTTTTTGTTAAGTGGATAAATGGAGAAAATAGCAAAATTAAATAAACAGGTTTATTAATTTTTTACCCTAAAGCAAAATTAATAATTAAAAAAAGAGGGTAAAAATAAAAATTAAAAAAATAAATAAAAAAAACTAAAAAAACGTATTCACATTAATGACGCCAATATCATCTGAAAACCGATAAAAAATTAAAATTCGTATTTAAGACAAGAAAGTTGATGCTAACCCCTTGAAGACGAAACTTCGTATTCCAAACTGGACACCACTATTGGATAGAGCGGGAAAAGTAGCAATGCAAAAGTGCAACTCAATTTGGAATACGTCTTTAAATAAGCTCAGGAAAAAATAAAACGACTTTGCAATATTTCGATTTTTTTCCGGATATATCCGGAAATACTCGGCATTTTAAAACATTCTAAACGGCATATTGCTAGAGACCTAAGTGCGCAATTTTGCCCTAATTTGACTCTTACGGTTTTCGAGTTCCCCATACATAGACTCGAATTCGAGCCACCCTGTACATGTGAAGTGGTGGTAGCTTAAGCAAGACCTCTAATGCCTTTGGGTGGCATTGAACAGACGTAGCACGCCAGCTTATCACAGGCCAAATGACTCCGGCAAGTCATGTGGTCATTTTTGGCTGCATCTGTCAGTTTCTTTCGCACAACCTTCTGCCCGAGAATAATAACCGCAGAGAAGCGACAACATAAATCCCACCCAAAAATTTGGAGTGGGAGGTAAACCGGCCAACTGTCATCTCCACGTGCTTGTCAGTTTGTTTAGTCCGAGATTTGTTTAGTACAGTCGTCGACGACAAAATTTTTGCGTGAACGCCAATTTTCTTTGGTTTGTTTTTGTGTTAATTATTATTGAAGTGACTTCTTTAGCGAGGGTAAAGTCAGAAAAAATGAAACACTCATCAAAGTGAAACGCCCCTTTAATTAAGCATGTTCCAGTATAGCTAGAGGGCTGAAATTTTCAGAACATGTAGCCGGGGTAAAATGAGGATCCTGGATGACAACTGGATCACGTAACCCCCCCTCCCCCCTTTGGTCAGGAGAGGGGGAGAAGAAAAATCTAAAATAATTAATTTCGGAAGAACGAGAAGGGTTACTAGGGTCGAAATTTTTATGGTAGGTGCGCCTCATGGGGGGCTACCTTTGAACATATGGGGTGACCTGGGCTCTAATTTAAGGGGGATTGTGTGGGAAAAAAGTTTTTTGACGATATCTCTGCAATGGAGCCTCGAACCGCAAATCTGACAAGCGATGACGCCGTGTCACGGGGTAAAAAACGTAAAAAAATGTTCGGAGAGTTAATACAAGTATTATAAACAGAAATAAGAAAAACATATTGAAGACAAAGTTAGAGAAACGCGTTTTTTAGCCAAAAAAGGTGAAGAAGTTCAGCTACGAGGTCGGAGATGGCAAACGGGAAGAAAAAAAATCTATATGGAATTTTCTTTGAAAACGGGAAAAAAACTGAAAAAACGTAAAACAATGTGCGGAAAGTTAATAAATATATTATAAAAGGAAAGAAGAAAAAAAATAATAAAAAAAGGTGAAAGTTTGTTTGGAAAGTTAATAAAGGTATATAAAACTAAATGAGGAAAAAAAATAATTAAAAAAATGGAAAAAACTGTTCGGACTGTTAATCAGAGTATTATAGAACGAATAAAAAACACTAATAAGAAAAAAAAGAGAAACGCGGTTTTCGGCGAAAAAAAGTTGAAACAAAAAACAAGAAAAATAATAAAAAAAGGGTCGAAACCGGGGGCAAAAGTTGAGAAAAAAAACTTAAAAGAAGATAAAAACTCAATTCCCAATATCTCTTTCAGAAGTTGCACTTCAGCTGTGTGCTTATAAAGGTGAGGCACATAATTTGTTTGTAAAATATTTTTTTCTACTCTGATAGTAAACACTTTCTTACGTACTTAAACACTTTCTTACGTACTTAATAAGTAAATAATTCTTACACATAAGTATGCGTAAAGAATATTGACGCGCAGAGTGGTACGTTATAATGCATAGTGTGCCAATCAAATTAGGTTTTAAACCGCTCAAGTCGCGAGACCTCGGCATCGCGTTACCTGTGCTTTGATTTTTTGGCAATTTTTATTGTTTGTATTGTTCGGGGTTCGGTGACAGCATCGGTAATAATATTTTATAATAAAACTCGTTCGATTACAGTCCACGCTCGATGCGCTCTCTCGTGCAGTAATCTCTTTGCAAAGCCACTTCATTCTCGTTATGTAATATACTATTGTGAACTGTGTTTATCTTCGAAGATTAAATTTGGTTAGTTTGGGTTAGTCGCCCAATCAACTTTCGGGTAGTTTCACTTAATATAATCTTATTTTAGTCATTTGAAACGGTGTTGGTACCTATGTTTGATAGATTTGGTTAGTTTGGGTTAATAGTGCAATCAACTTAATTATTAGTTTTATCAGTGTATAGTTTCACTTAGTCTCAACTTATTTTAGTTATTTGAGCCGGTTTCGATACGCTATAAACAATTTTAATAGATTTGGTTAATTGGGGTTAGTCGATTCAACTTTCGGTTAGTTTCACTTATTCTCTACTTATTTTAGTCATTTGAACCGGTTTCGATACGTTATAATCAATTTAAATAGATTTGGTTAGTTTGGGTTAGTCGTCGATTCAACTTTCGGTTAGTTTCACTTATTCTCAACTTATTTTAGTCATTTAAAGCGGTTCCGATACGTTATAATCAATTTTAATAGATTTGGTTAGTTTGGGTTAGTAGTCGATTCCATTTTCGGTTAGTTTCACTTATTCTCAACTTATTTTAGTTATTTGAAGCTTTTCCTATACCTACGTTATAATCGATTTTAATAGATTTAGTTAGTTTGGGTTAGTCGTCGAATCAACTTTGGGTTAGTCTCAACTTATTTTACTTATTTGAGCTGGTTCCGATACGCTATGAATAATTTTAATAGATTTGGTTAGTTTGGGTTAGTCGTGCAATCAACGATACAAAAATTTCGTAATGCGAGGCGAAAACATAAACCATGTCGTAATGAGACCTTCAAAAATCACTCTCATAAAACCAAAGAAGTATTCACTGCAAAAAGGTTAAAACGCGACAAATCAGTAAATTTTGAGTTAAACCGTTAAATCCTAAAAGATAACTACTTTTCATAATACATTTCTAATAAAGTAAATAATAAACATGTAATTAATTACTAGTTTTATCGGTGTATAGCATTTCTTTTTCCATCATTACATTTCTCGCAGTGTATTAAACCGGTCATCTGTCACATATGACAAATTGAACTTGACTCTCCAACTTCAAAGGTGCCGACGGCTTTTGTCGCTTCTCTGCGGTTGTTATTCTCGGCTTCTGCGCAGATCGAAGGCTACTACGCTTTTCGTGTAGTTTTCTGTAGCTATTTATTCCGTGGTAGCTTATGGTCAAAAATGATTTCTAAATATTTGCCTCTTTTGCGAATTGCATCTCTACCCCATTGAGTCCTTTCAGTGATCTTTGTTTTGGTAAATTTTGCTATAATTGTTTCATGGGGGTTCCCTCTTCCATAAACCACCTGGCCGTATCTGCGAATCTGCCTTGTACAATAATCACAAGGTTGTCGGCGTATCCTAAGCAATAGAAACATTTGGATGTTATAGCCTTAATATCAATTCATTCGTTATATGCCCACAATAAGGGCGATAGCACTCATTGTGGACATCCACTATTTTCTCTAGCTGTCAGTATTGTTTCCCCGATGTTTGTGCTTAGTAGGTGCCTAAAATATTATCTCAAGATGCAGATTTTAATAAAAGTTCCACTATTTAGAAGTCTTTACAAACCCGTTAAATATACTAATGATTATCTCATCCTATTATCGAAAGTAATCATATAGATATGCAATTGTCCATATTTTTATAGATGATTTTATATCGGTTTCAAATATAGAAATGCGTAAGCTACACAGCTTTCTTTAAGCATTCACAAGTCCGTAGCAAAACTGAGGGATAAAAAGGAACTTAAAAACCATTTTTCAACAATTGTATTAAAAACGCATTTTTTAGTAGAATTTTGTGGTTGCCTGCAAATAAATAAGCTTTAATTAACCATCTCCTTTTTCATGAATAATTAATAAAAGTAAATTTATAAGATACTTCTAATAATAAAATCAGTATGCAGGTCGAGAGATATCCACGGCCGAATTAATACACACAAATAAATGTTCCACGATAGAATAAATTTGAGTTGCGATTGAAGACACTCGTGTCGTTTTGCCGCAGAATCATCCCGTAGAGGTATTTTGGAGGATTCGGGTTTATTTCGGTACACAGGTGGAAAGCTCGGAAAGCGCAACAAATATTTGCACAAAGAGTTTATTCAGAGTCACGTTCGTATAGTTCTGCTTGGCTTCATCTTACGCGTAGAGAATGTTGGTATGAGCCTTTGCTATAGGTACGAGCTCAAAGTCCTCATGCCTAGAATTGGCCAAAGCGATTACACGAAAATAATGAACCCCCAACGCCAATAAGTAAGATAATATTGCCCAGGAAGTGGGCTAATACAGCGCAGATTACAGGATCTTGAAATACTTGAGGTAGTCGTGTTTTTAGGACATGGATTGGCTTAATTGATAATCTCAAATTATGGAATATTTCGCATCAGCATTTAGTAAGACCATAATTTTAAATATTTCATGTTTCATTTTGGCCAATCATCTTGTCATTGAAAGACAAAACATGCTGGAGAGATATTTTAGAAATTATAGGTATTAAAAGAAGGTTTGCAAAATTATTGCAGTAACCACAACTGTGTTTGAGATTCGTCTCGTCTAGAGTATTAATAAAGTTTTCTTTAGTCCAGTAGCGACAATCCCTTTAAGTTGGGTGACGAAGGCACTAAAGAGCATATGTATTAGTTCGTGCTTCATATTATAGCCTCAAAAATGCTTTGTGGCAGAAAGTTCCGTACTTATCGAAGATTTGTCTTAAAGCTGAATGAATGAAATATATATTCCCCCGACTGAATCTAAATG
>MU182692.1:133891-146124 GCA_016904865.1 Pissodes strobi
TCTCCGCTGTATTCTTATATACGCTATGCCAATACCCGATGGTAAATCAAGTATTGAATTTCTTACAATTGCTATTGAACCAACTGAACGTTGATTTTCTCTATTCTTTAAAGTTTTTAGAATAAAAACTGATCTTCTTTACCATTAAAATCTGGGCAATTATCGAAATTCCAAAAAGATGGTCAATAATTTATTCTTCTAAAATCCACGTACGGAATTTAGCTAAAGCAATCTATTGATTTGATGAGTTTCAGACCTTATGAATCTCAATTTTCGTCAATGCAAATATTATTTTTTATGCTACAGTCAATTTTGGTCAATAGGTCAATTGGCTTAAAAAATTATAAATTTTAGAAAAATTACCAGAAATTCAAATTTCTCGTATCGATGTTTAATATCTACCTTTAAAATCATTATTGTAGACATAAAATGTCTCAGATACTATGGAGAGTATATGTTTTTCAAAGCTAGAGATTTTTGATAACAAAAAGTTGTGTGTGCGTGGGTCTGTCTGTGCACCTGTTACTACAATGCAGTGGCGGGATGTTTTTAAGTACTTAGAACTTTTCCAAATTTCCAAAAATTCGTATCTGTTAAAGCTAAGAATATCAGATACGATAGTAAAATTTTCAAACATATCTACTGAAATTTTAGGTAATATTATTAATTCTTTTTTTGCGTGGTCAAATTGTTCTAAAAGAGCTCATGAAACACTTATCGTTACTCATCGCGACAAAATCTAGGTAGAATTGGTTAGTGATTTCTGGAAGTTAAAATATCAAAATATGTAAATCCCACTTCGTTAGCTATTAATTTCCAATTTTAACCAAAAGTTTTGACAAGAACAGAATAGTAAACGAATAAAGTTGGATTAGTTTTTATAGAAGTTAAAACATAAAAAAATTAAGCCTGCTTAATTAAGACCAAGTAAAAGTGTTTTTGTTTTAGTATGATTCTGATGAGATTAAGAGAGGATTATTTAGTACTAGAAAGTGATAATCTCTAGTTTTAGATTTTTTTAAATACTTTATGTACTGGTTTACTGGTTTACATTTCTCATGAAAGCCGGTAACAGGAAAATGGCACTTTTTAAAATATATTTATTTTTCTAATTAAAAAGTATTAATTTATATTTTCGTGGATTAATTTTACTCAAGAAAAACGTATAATTTACGAAAAAAATGGTCGCTACTAGACGAAATTGCCTTACCTTCATTGAAATGTAGATATCATGGTATATAACTGTCAACTTCAATTGCTTGATCATGACTGTGCAATGTGCATATTGAACCAATTGCTTTAATGTTATTACCATTCTAAAATTTGATAATAAGTACACCATTGGCAATATTAAATTAGCACCTCATTACGCTGCCAATCATTTCGAATTATTAATGAAATCTCGAACTGTCTATCATCTGAATCAAGTTAAACGTGCATCTATTTCAATTAGTGTTGAAGGTGTATTTGACTGTTGGCTAAATATTTTATAATTATACTATAAAATCTATTTATATGGAGGTGTTTGCTTTCTTTTACATACTCGAAAAAGAATAGGTTTTAGCACTGTTGAAACATTAATTAACCCATTGTTAATAATTCAAAACTATTTGTTCTGCTCTTTATATACCTCAATTATTCTGTTGCGCATATATTTCAATATAAATAAGAAATATTTATTTATTTATTCATTACAATATCGACAGCAGGCGCCAATTACAGATACTTATACTTTCTATCTATTGCAGTAAAGACTAATGGTACGTAAATATTATGAGAAATAGAAATTACCTAGATAATAACTTGATATCGATCAATTAAGTGTGTCTCAATGTCAGATAATAATAATTGACTCATCTGACATATTGGTATGCTCTCATATAAGTTCGATCTCGGGATGTTAAGGTAAAAATGTCTCCTTAACAACTTAAGTAATGTACTCAAACAGATCCCAATTTGTCTAGTTTCTAAAGAGTCTAAATACCGAATATTTATTTATTTATTCATCACAATATCGACAGCAGACGCCAATTACGGGTACTTATACTTACTACCTACCTATTACAGTAAATACTAATGGTACGTAAATATTATGAGAAACAGAAATTAACTAGAGAATAACTTGATATCGATCAATTTCCTAAATTGAATAACATTAATTCAGCCTGTCTCAATGTCAGATTGTAATATTGGACCCATCTGATATAATGGTTTGAGACGGTCGCATCAAGAGTCGTAGACTGGAGATGGTTTCAAACAATTGGTCCTCACAGGGCAGTCAGCTCTCACTTATGACTCCACGTACCACACCCTGGAAACTGCATCGACCTGCAGGCTAAACGAAGTGAGGGTAGCCAGATATGGCGAGTAAACTAGTGTTGGGCAGCAGCAGCATTAAAAGTCGGCTTATTCCTAAATATAGAAAGAAAACCGGCGCCACATAACACAGTTAAAGGCGAGACAAGAACTGTCTTATCGGTTTTAATACTGCGATGAGGAAGACAACGGAAAAACACCTCATTACCCTCCCCAGGAAAAATCATTAGCATGACTGGGAAACCAGAAGCACAGGCCCTCAGTCCCCGGCAGGTCTTAAGAGATCAGAGGGTGGTAAGAATCTCCGGGCCAGTCATGAAGAAGATTGCTACCTGAAACGCACGAAGTATGTTTCAGGCTGGTAAAATTCACAACGCCATCAGAGAGGTAAAAAGAATGAACATCGAAATTTTGGGGATCAGCGAAATGAGATGGCCTAATTCTGGAGAATGACACATCGACGACCATTATATCTACTATGCTGGCAATGACGAGGTCAATCACTACAATAGTGTGGCGCTCATAGTAAATATAGAAGTCCAAAGAACAGTAAAATATTTTGTCCCGATTTCTGATAGAGTGACATTTTTGCAGCTCAATTCAAATCCATATAATGTCAACATTATCCAGATATACATATGCACCAACGAGCGATCGCTCAGACGAATTTGTTGAAGCCTTTTATAAACAACTCAAAACCGCCTTAACTCTCACTAAAAAGTCAGAAATCACTATTATTATGGATGATTTAGTGCAAAGATTGGCAGCGGTGCGAGAGAGGATATAGTTGGTGGATGTGTATTGTGTGTTGCCAATGAACGTGGCTACCGATTGTTCCAGTTTTGTCAAGAAATGGGGTTTGTTGTCTCGAACACTTTCTTTAAGCTTCCACCAAGGTGCCTGTATACTTGGACTTCTAACGCCCATACGCCAGAGAGGATAGTCAGAAACCAAATAGACTTTATATTGATAAATACACGATACAGAAATTGCATTAAATCGGTAAAAACTTATGCTGGCGCAGACATAAATTCTGATCACAATGCGCTTGTAGCAAATATTCAATTAACTCTTAAAAGTGTATAGTAAAAGGTAACTGCCCCAAACCAGATCTGACAGGACTGAGCAACCCAGAAATGCTAGCTGAGGTCAGAAATGAACTAAATTGTGGACTAACAAAGTAAATATTATGGACAATTCCGAAGCGGTGTCTGTTTGGACCAACATCAAGGAAGCTTTTACAAACGCAAGCTTGAAATTATCTTCAAACGATACTAGGGTAAAAAAGAAAGTTTGGATGATTGATGAAATTCTTTATTTAATGGAAGAAAGGCGCTTGAAAAAAAGTCATCCAGAATACCACCAGATGAATCGTGTAATAAGGAACAAAATTAGAATAGCCACAGAAAATTGTCTTAGCGAGCAATGTCGCGAAATCGAAGCCCTGGAGGCTAAATATGACACTTTTAATATGCACAAGAAAATTAAGGAAGCTGCTGGTGTATACAAACCTCGACAAACTGGCATTTTCTTGAGCAGTGAAAATAAAATAATTCTTGACGTTAACCACAAAGTAGAACAGTGGTGTAGCTATATAATAAATATTTTTCAAGATGAAAGATCGGACACTCCCGAACGATATACCTGCGAAGGCCTTGATATAGCTAAGGAAGAAGGTCAGCATGCAGTCTCGTTATCAAAAAATAGAAAAGCTGCAGGTCCAGATGGAATCTACCCGGAAATAATTAAAGTCTTAAAGAATGAGGAGTCACTGAACGTAATAGTCAAGCCTTTAAATATGGTCTATCGATCGTGCGTCATCCTTCCGACTGGCTTCAATCAAAAACTGTAACGCTTCCAAAAAAGAGCCCGGCAAAAAGATGTGGCGATTACCGGCTTATCAGCTTGATGAGTCACTTTCTTAAGATTTTCCTAAAGATCATCCATAAGAGAATATATGCAAAATGCGAGTCCTTTATGGGCGAATCTCAGTTCGATTTTCGTAACTGGTTCGGCATGAAAGAGACCCTGTTTGGTATCCAGGTGTTGGTTCAGAGGTGCAGGGATGTCTCTGTTCCTGTTTATGCCTATTTCATAGACTACGGGAAGGCTTTTGACAGGGTGCAACATGAAAAGCGTATGAAAATCTTTAAAGACGTGGGCCTGGATGATGGAGACCTCAAAATAATCACACTTTCTCTACTGGTACCAAACTGCACAAATTAAGGTAGATCAACAAATATCAAACGGAGCTCGAATCAAAAAGGGTGTCCGACAGGGTTGCATTATTTCACCATTACTTTTTAACATTTACTCAAACAAAATATTCGAAAATGCCTTGGAAAGCTGCCCTGAAGGAATTTCCATTAATGGCGTAAACATAAACAACCTTAGGTTATAACACCGTTATAATCGCGGACTAGCTGAGGGGGTCTTCAGATTCTACAGGACCAGGCACTAGTAGTGCAGAATTTGGATTAAATTTAAACATCAAAAAAACCAAATGGATGGAATATTAATAGGAACCAAGTTGGAGGAGGTATTTTGCAGGTGCAAAGCCAGCAGATCGAGCGAGTTCGGTCATACAAATATCTTGGATGCCAGGTTAAATGAGAACTGGGATAATATGCAGGAGGTTCGTGCGCGAATTGAACAAGCCAGAGCATCATTTGTAAAAATAAAGTTCGTGTCGTGTTGCCAAAGTCTGTCGCTCTCCGTTCGCACTCGAGTACTATGTTGCTACGCCTTCAGTATTCTTTATTATGGAATTGAGGCGTGGACTCTGACAGAAGCCATGTGTAAAAAGCTGGAAGCTTTCGAAATGTGGACATATCGACGGATGATGAAAATATCCTGGATGGACAGAGTGCACAATGTAGATATACGTGCAAAAATGTCAAAGGATCTCGAAGTCATGCTTCACACTTAAGGAGCGAAAGTTTGAGTACTTTGGACACATTTTCAGAAGTGAAAAATACCGACTTCTCAAATTAATAATAGAAGGAAAAATCGAAGGCAAAAGAGGACCCGGTAGTCGAAGAATATCGTGGCTGAAGAATTTGCGACAATGGTATGGTGAGACTACGACAAGTCTCTTTAGAAAAGCGGTCGACAAAGTACAGATGGCGCTGATGATTGCCAACGTTCGAAGAGGACACGGCACTTAAAGAAGAAGAAGACATATTGGTGAGCTCTTGTATAAGTTCATTCTTGAGAAGTCTACATAAAAATGTATCTTTAACAACTTAAGTATTGTACTCAAACAGATCTCAATTTATCTAGTTTCTAGAGACGTTATATTGACGATGCTCAAAAAAGAATCTTATTATTGCCGCGTGGTGAATAAAACCCAAATTTTCTGCAAAACATAAATTTTAAAAACTCTCCTCTCCTCCCTCCTCTTCGATGAACTGAACTTTACATTGAGGAGACCATATGACACTACCATTCAAGTTTTGGCAGTAGCAAAATGTCAAATAATTTAAAGCTTACTTCAGTGATAAAATACTTAGAATTTCTAACCAGAAAATCCATCTTCCGATGAGCACCTGGATTTTCGTTAGAACGTGCTCAGTAAGAGATAGGTCTGAATCAAACACTACACCTAGATGACGATAACTCCTCACGCATCACAAATACGAATTGACCAAGTGAACTACATTAGGGATCACGTTCTGTGCCTTACCCGGTCGAAAACTTTCGCCATATCGGTATATATGTTATCACCTTGCCCTTTATTTTTTAAAGGTTTAGGAATTTACTGGGATGTTGCTAAATAGTAAAAGTTGACTTTTTAGACAAAATTCTATGCTAAAAAACTGTTATCACAGATGGCATATTATGTCAAATAAAACAACCATGCTGATTGAACCATAACTTTTGCTGATTGTACCATAATTTTTGATCTGGTTTCCAGGACCACTTTTCTAAATAGGCATCAACTTACTTGATTTCCATTTGATTGGATACCTTGAATTTTTGGGTCATATATTGCAAATAAGTGACAAAGGTTTGATCAAATATTCACTAAAATCCTTAAGAATATATGCTGGCACTCCACCAGTGTCAATGGCCTTATTACTATTAATTTTTCTAATGATATTTTCGGAAATTATTACCTTATCACAAATATAAAATGTCTACTCAAAAATGTCACAAAGCCTTATCATCATTCACAAAGTTAGATCTGAAACAAGTAGCAAAACCACCAGCTACTTTCTGGGTACCACTTTAGGACTCATCCTCAAAGAACATCTTTTTGGTTTTTGAGAAATTACCAAAAGTTCTTGGGTTTGATACCAGGCTATCTTTCATCGCCAGCAAGTAGTAATCGGATCTGATCTGATCTGATCTTATAGATAATTAAATGTCTTATGTTACTAATTCTTATATTTTCTACATTTTTGCTTAAATTTAATAAATTTAATTATATACCTATTAAACGAAACTGGATACTTTCTGCCAATCTGTTGATGCATAAAATAATGTCACAAAACCAACTAGCTGATAGCATCATTAACATCATTTAAGGATTCCCAGTTTAGATTTCTACAAAAATCAACTTCTCTGAAATTAAATTTTCTATGTAAAATTTGTTTACAACGCTCAACAGTAAAATTATTTGAAGTAATGACAAGTAACCCAGGATGATGCTAATCCATTGGAAATAATGGGTCATCATTAATAAAAATACTAAGCCCATCGAAGGAGGAAATTACAGAATCCAGAATAGCACCATTAGCATTATTTACATTATTTAATTGTTGTATGTCATTATATGCTAAAATCTTTTGAAATCAATTAGAACATCATTTGATGGCATGCCGTTCATGTAACTGAGAATGTTAAAGTTACCTAAGATTACATATATTTCACCTGACATACAAGACTCAATGCTATCATAAAATCTAGTATAGACTTCACACTTACAATTAGGAACAAAATATACTACAATAATATATACATATACATTTTCACATAACTGCACATGAATAGATAAAGCTTTCAAGTCATTATAAAACATGCTTACCTCAGTAACATTATACATACTTTTTTCAACAAGTAAAACGACTCATTCGTGAGATTTATCTGTCAGAGATAAACTTCTGTCTGTTTTGAATAACTGTTTTTGGATGAAACCAAACTTGGAGGTATACACAGATTCATTCTGCCAAGTTTCAGTTAAAGCAATAACTATATCAGGTATTTAACATATTACATGTAATTTGGTTTTTACACCTCTACAAGTTTGATAAGGAATGAAAATACCAAGGAGAAGTTTCTGGTGTCGGGTAGGGCTCTAAGAAAGTCTCCGAACCAGAATCTGACAAATCAACTAGATACAGGTTTTCATAGAACAGAATATCTTTGCAGGTTTTAGAGTATTGAATTATCTTTCGCGGAATTAGTACTGGAATATTATTAGTTCCCTGTATATTTGACAAGGAGAGAGTATCTACAGAAGAACACCCTTGAAGAAGTTCCACATGAGAGAAGCCTCCGGAGGTATCTAAATTAAAAATAAAAATATCCTTTTGATTTAGGGATTTTACAATATTTGAGTCGAATATCAGAAGTTTGAGTACTAATAGAACTAACCTACAAATCTTTATCAAAGGACATTATCAGGATGTGATTAACACACAAGTTCAAGTTTTTCTTTTGAATTTACCCAATCGAAAATTCAAAATTGCCCTTCGACTTATTAATTTAGCCTATTTATATCTACATAGATATTGATATTAAATTTGAATGTATCCTCAGTTAAATGCACATAATTTTTCTATTTGAACCTTTAAATAACGAATATTTTTTATGATTTAGATCATTAAAGCCCACCAAAAGTATTACCTGGTCATTAAGGGTAAATTCCCTTTGTCAGATTAGTATTACTAAGAATAACAACTTCAAGCATTGCATTTGATGGCATAAATTATACTACATGTATATCCATTTGAAGCGCCTTATATTAAGATACAGAAATTGTAACCATATTGATCAGTAGCAACTAATTTATTTTTATTTTTTTTTCATCGTTACGTTCAACTTCATTCGCGAACGATTCCAAGTCAGAAGGGAGATTGACTTCAAGTGGCCGTCTGCCCAAGATAATTTCTTTCTAAGAGTCATCCAACATTTTAAGTACTTCATTAGCAACACCTTAATCTAAATTTGATTCTCTTCTCAGAATATATCTGTTGTTTCAAATTGGATTGATCAAACTTTGCACCGTTTAAGCCTTTGAGATACACTTCGTCTTCCCGTCTCAACACCTCGATACTTTCGAGCATGTTGGTCTCCATGTCCGGGAATTGCTTTAGCTTAAGTGCATTGATTCAGTATTCTGGACCCTTTGTAGAAGGGAGTTGTTAAAGTTAATCAATTATAAGCTTTTGTTATTTGGCGTAGAAACATCCTTTCTGCAGGTTTTATTCTGGAAATAAAATTATCTTTCCCATTAAGGACTGTTGCGTCAAAATCCTTTGATCGACGGTTAATTGTCTTGATATGTGCCTCTTTTGCTCGGTTTTCTGCAAAAAGTCTGCCCATCCCACTTTGAAGTCCTTATTAAAATCCTCACATTTATCCTTCAGTTTTTCAATTACTATAGTCATCTGCGTGAAACTAACTTGCAGAATTAGATTCACATGCGTTCTTGGGAAGAAGTAACATTATTCCAATAACAAACTTTTGCCCAGCTTCTGTATGCGTTTGGCATGGCTTTCACAGAGAGAAATTATTGTTAAACGCATTTTCGATACTCTTGTATTGATTGTTACATCAACCTGAATCCTCACGGGATATTTCTGATTTGACATAGTTATCCTCCCTCTCGTTGCTCCGAACTTCGAAAATTAACGACATGTCAGTCAGTCAGTGTGTACAATCGATATAATCCTGTGTCAGGAAGAGCATGCAAAATTAAAGCCATCCGGAATTATGAACAAGGGAATTTATGATTTCTAAGATTGCATCTTTTGTAATATGTGGTAAAGCTTTTGACTAGGTCATAGAATAACATATAATTAGACTTGGTAGGTTGGTTTTTAATTTGATCGTTAATAATATCCTAAAAATATTAATTAGTCTTCTTGGAAATTCATATTTTGCGGGATATAATCCAAAAGATATACAGTTACGTTTGTTCTCGAGAAAAATCATATGAATATATACGTGGTAAGAGTAAAGCTCAAGGCGAATAGGTCTATTTATAAATGTTTTTATTGTAAACGCCCTCTAGCCTTTTACCAATCCTTCTTAGCTGCATTTATTGCGCCAGCTAAGCTCGAGTTCCAGACTTTTAAGGTTTTTTCTCACCATTTCAGACTGATATTTCCCGTTTCGGTGATAATTATAGTTCTGCTTCTCACCAGGCTATTAATTAATTAACAAATTGTTATTAACTTCAGTTACAGGAGCCTAAATATGAGATACAGATCTGTTCAATGAAACTAACTCACAAAATTAAATTTACATGCGTTTCTCGGGAAGAAGAAATGCCATTTCAAAAACAGTAGCATTTAGAATTATAATTACATTAATAATCGAGTTTGAACATAAGTAATTTAGTGTAACTGCCATATAATAATTAATTTGCCGTTATAAGTGGTACACCACTGAATGACATTCAGCACTACTACAGTTAATTGTTGAGAAAATCTTATATTATCAAAAAATAAAAATAATAATTACAACTATTCATAATTAGGTGCACATATAAAAAAAACAGGATGATCGAGTATCAAAATCAAGGTGAGATTTAATTTATCTCCCTGTTCATTCGAACACTAATAATTGATCCGTTTAAATAATGTAAAAGTCACAATATTTTGTTTACCATGCATTTCACTTGGTTCATGAGTAAATGGGCATCATAGTTTCTAAAATTGTGAATGGTAGTCCTTTTATTAAAATCAATAATGTTAATTGAAATGTCGAATCAAAATTAATTAGTTCTAAAAACAATCGGCACAGTTGATCGACCGCTGCGTATTTTTATTACGACATAAACCAGGGCATGCCAATAAATTAACAGATCAGTTATAGTTAAGTGCATTTTCAATGCATTCGTATTGATTGTTACCTCAATATCAATCCTCTACAGATATTTCAGATTTGACAAAGTTATACTCCCGCACCCTGCTCCAAAATAGAAAAATTAAGGACATACCAGTCAGTCAGTATTTACAATCGATATAAGCCGTTGTCAGAAAGAGCAAGCAAAATTGAAGCCATTCGGAATTTCGAACAAAAGGATTTTAGATTACTAATATATGTTGCATCTACTGCGATTTCTGGTAAAATTTGTGATTAGGTCGTAGAATATCACATCATTAGACTTGGTAGCTATGTCCTATAAGAGATAATGATTTGTTCGCATGAACCTATTTCTCAAAATAAAACTTACATACGATTCTCGGGAAGAAGTAACGTAATTTCAAAAACGAATTTTCGCCTAGGTTCTGTTTACGTTTTGCGTAATTTTTTTAGAATAATATAGCATTAAGATTTATAATCATATTAATAATCGAGTAAAGCTAAAAGCAGCTTAGTGTAACTGCGTTATAATAATTAATTTGCCATGATGATCAGTGTGGCACCAAAGATCATTCATTGCTGATGTTAATTGTTCAGAAACACTCATGTTACCGACTAAAACTAATTCCAGAAGGCACGTTTGCACTTAGCTATCATAGTTGAGGTGTCATATATTAATTCAAAATTGTCAAGTCTGTTCTATTAAAAGCAAAATTAGCTTTTCTTTACCTCTAAAGGTGCCTGCACATTCAGAAACTAATTATTGCAATTTGCAATTTTTTTCGTTTAGGTTACTTAAAATAAAGTAAAAGTAACGAATACAATTATTAATATTGCTTAAGTTTATTTTATTGTTAACAATATAAATAAAAAAAATCTGAAAATATTGACTTTTAGAAAACTCAAATTGTTGTATTTTGTTGCAATGGTACGTAGAGGACAGTAATTTTAAAATGGCAATTTCAATTTTATTTTCCAGTTATTTTTAATAAAAGTGGCCTCTTTCGCGTCTTGCAAAATTTTATGTGTTTGCCCTCTTGTAAACTCCATTCGTGGACATGCTGTATATAAAAAGTGAAAATGCTTTCAAAAAGTTTTTCTACTATCGTGTGCGTAAAGTACCAACTTACTTTAGACACTTTTTACAATGTGATACAAATTCGAGTGCATGCATGGGAAAGTACCTACTTACTTCAGACTCTTTATACAAAGTGTTAGAAATTCGAGTGCATGCATGGGAATCCTGGAAACTGCAAGAGATCGAGGTCGATTAAATTGAGGCAAAGTTGCGCATTTTTGTGCGTATATCAAAATACAGCTTGAACATTTTAAAAATTCTAAATACTTATTAAATCTTGCAAAATCGTTTTTATTTCTTCCTGAGCTTATTTGAAAATATATTTCAAAATAAATGACACTACGTGTTGCCATTTTTTCTCATTACGAGATGACATTGGCAAATTTAAAACCCGGCGTTTCGTATTTGTACGGTCGCCACAAACTTATTTTTTTAATAGAGACCTGGATTTTTTAAAACACTTTTTAAAAACTATTGCTGTTCTAAAAATGACGCATTGCACTCGTTAAGAAATTGGTTAATACGAGGTTTTTTATAAGAACCAATGCGTTAGAAAGAGGTAGAAAATGCTTCCGGTAATCCTTCTCTAGCGCATTGGTATTTATGGGAAAATATTTTACTATCTTTTTACAAGTGTGGTATATCGTTGTTTTTAGATCATAAAGAGCTTTAAAGCTTGCGAACATATACAGATCCGTATTTAAAGAAAATAAGTTGATGTTGGGGCCCTGAAGAACTTGTAGAGGGAAAAAAGCGACAATGAAAATGTAAAATTATTTTTGTCTCTTTATATACTATGTGT
>MU182692.1:146134-167739 GCA_016904865.1 Pissodes strobi
TGGTCAATCCTTTCGAACAAAATAAACTACAATTATTAATACTTTTGAATAAAATAGTAAATGAATAATCAAAAACTAAACCCCTGTAAAAAATATTTTTATAAATTACTTAACGTCGTTCATACATTTTATTGACACTTGCTTCTGACTTTCTACTTTTAACACTAGTCAACGCTACTCAGAGAGTCATTTTGAAAGGAATATAAATTACCCGTAAATGTCGGCAACAAAAGAATGATTATTAAGAAAGTGTCAATCAAATTCATGAGTGACGCCAACTTCTTAATTGTTTAGTCTTTATACAAGCAGAGACGATTGCTGTAGTAAAAAAAATGTTTGACATCATTTAATGAAAAAAAAATCCCATATGGTGCGTAGTTCTTATTAGGAAAATGTTTTTCTAAATTATTAACGGTATCCAAATATAAATTGTGATGCAAATGTTTTGATTTTGAATTGATTTTATTATTTTAAGAGATTGCTTTCAGTTGTACCGGAACTTATTCAGTTTAAATGGCACACGGTATATTTTCTAAATTATTTATATTCCTCTTAACATTCCGAAGTAGAGTTTGTGTTATTAACGAAATAAAACAGTAAATTATTTAATTTCATTTTATTTGCTCAAACCGAGACCGAGATCAAACCGAGACAAGACCGAGACCGAGACCAAGGTAGTCTCGGTCTTGGTCTCGAGCTTCGAGACCGAGACCGAGACTAAATTTTTTCTTCGAGACCACGGTCTCGCGAACCCCTAATTAAACGCATATTCAGTGCTCTGGTGTTGATTGAAACCTCAACCTGAATCCTCTAGATATTTCAGATTTGACATAGTTATCCTACCTTCTTCTTGCTTCAAACTATGAAATTTAGAGACATATCAGTCAGTCATATAATCCGGAAAATGAAAAGCATTCAAAATTAATGCCGTTCGGAATTTCGAACAACGGAATTTTAGATTTCTACGATATATATTGGATTTTCTGCAATTTGTGGTAAAGTTTGTGACTAGGTCATTAAATACCATACAATTAAACTTAACAGTTATGTCCTTGAGTGTTAAAATAAATATTACAGGCTTCGTAGAAATTCTTATTTTGTAGGATATATTCCAAATGATATACAGGTACGTGTTTGCTCCAAAAAAATATATACGAAGGAAGAGCAAAGCTCAAAGCGAATAAGTCTATTTATACATTGTTTTATTTTCTACGCCCTCTAGTCTCTTAGCAACCCTTCTTAGCTGCATTTATCGCGCCAGCTAAGCTTGAGTTCTAGACTTTAAAGTTTTTCTTTTTCAGATTGATTTTCCCGTTTCGCTGCTAATTTAAATGTTTTGTGGAAAATCCGTAATTAGAGCGACCCTGCTTGGCAACGAAAGACAGCATGATCCCCTCAGCGGAATTTTAAAAAGTTCTAGGCAAAACCGACGCCGATTGGAATTATTGTGCCATTGACTTTTACATCTATACAAACCGATAATTAATTATTCTCAATGGTCAAGCGTCTATAAAAATATATTCTACTAGAAATAATGGTACAGCCTAGCATTGCTATTAACTCCAAACTGTTTTTCGGCGTTTCATATATCTGAATTCTCCTGCGCACATACTTCAGTTACAGGAGCTTAAATATGAGATATTCATTTGTTTGCATGAAACTATCTGTCAAAATAAAATTTACATCTTGAGAAGAACTAATATTATTTCAAAAAGGAATTTTCGCCTAGCTTCTGTCTACGTTTGGCGTGACTTTCTTTAGAATAATATAGCATTAAGATTTATAATCATATTAAGAATCGAGTTGGGCCAAAAGCAGTTTAGCGTAACTGCATTATGATAATTTGTTTGCCATGATATGAAGGGTAGCACCAAATATCATTCAGCTGTTAATTGTTCAGAAACGCTCATGTTACGGAATTAAACCAATTCAAGAAGGTGGGTTTGCACTTGGCTTATCATAGTTAAGTGCTCATATATAGTAAATTAAATGTATTACAATATTTTAACTTTTCATGCATTTTTAATGTGCAAAAAAAAATGAGTATCATAATTCCTAAGATTATGAATAGCCATCGTTTTATAAAAATAAATAATGGTGATTGAAATGTCGAACCTAAATTAATTCGTTTAAAAATATAAATAGTAATACACAGTGCATGCCAATTAATTCACAGAAATAAATTATAGTTTGGGTTAGTTTGGGTTTTCAATGCGCTCAAATTGATGTTACTTCAACTTAAATCATCTGGAAATATTTCATAGATAGTTCATTTGATATAGTTATCATCTCTCTTCCTTCTCCGATCTACGAAAATTAAGGACATATGAGTCAGTCAGTATAAACAACCGATATAATCCGTTGTCAGGAGGAGCTTGCAAAATTAAAACCATTTGCAATTTCGAACAAAAGAAATTTAGACATGTATTGCATCTACTACAATTTGTGGCAAAGTTTATGACTGGGTGGTAGAATATAATATCTTTAGACTAGGTAGCGATAAACTTGAGTAATAAACTGGCTTTGTGAAAATTTTAATTTGTAACATTTAATCCAAAACATATACCAAGGAAAAGCAAAGCTCAAAGCGAATAAGTCTATTTACATATTGTTCTGATCCGGTACACCCTCTAACTTTGTACCATCCTTTCTTAGCTGCATTCTGCATTTATCGCGCCAGCTGAGACCAAGTTCCAAAATTTTAAGGTTTTTCTTTTGACCATTTGAGACTAATTTTTCCAATTTCGCTGCTATTTTAAATGATTTGTTGGATATCCGTAACTAGAGTAGCTTTGCTTGGCAAGGCAAGATTTCCTCACCAGAATTTAAAAAAAACCTACACAAAACGGTCGATTATTAATTATTCTCAGTGAGCAGGCGTCTATAAAAATATATTCTACAAGAAAGATCGGCATAGCCTGGTGAGACTATTAATTAATTAATCAATTGCTATTAGCTCCAAACTATGTTGTTCCACTTTTCATATATCTGAATTCTGCTGCGAACATACTTCACTAAAACGGAGTTTTGTCCACAATACCGAAACAGAATTATTGTACTCGACGCGCGTTTCGCTAACCATGTTAGCATCATCAGGAGGCGATTAAAACTAAATTTAAAATCTACCTAACTCCCTTTTATACTAAATATTTGCTTAATCAAGCGGAACCAAAGGAGCCAATCCTGGAATCCCACTAGTCACGCTCGATCAACCAATAGAATGGACTAAACGGGATAGGCCCTCTATCTCTATTTAAACCATTTTTACGTTTAATAATTTCCATACTTTCATATTCGTCTAAGAATCTCCTATCAGTTATATTAGGAATTAATTTTAAATTTTTAATTGTTATTCTTTGAAGAAATGTAGCAACCTTATTTCTGATCTTATTAAATACAAATTATTGTGAATAATCCTACTATGCCGAAACTATATTGTCTTCCAAGATTCATAAACCTGGGAAGGCAATGCGTCCCATAGTCTCGGCAATAGGATCGCCAACTTATAATATATCCGTGGATAGCAAACCAGTTTGAAATTTAACCAATAAAACAACAGAATTGAGGAGTACTAAATTCCTTAGGTGAAAGTTTAATCTTAATATTTTGGTACAGGTATGTGGATGACATTTTCACGATTTCGACACAAAAAACGCTAATATCGAAGATTTTGTAACCAAACTAAACAACCGTTTCCCCACTATTAAATTTACTTATGAAGTCGAGAACAATGGACAACTTCCATTTTTGGATACTTTAGTAATTAGGAACGATAATAACACACTAGAATTTGATATTTATAAGAAAAGTACTGCCACTAACTGATATATTCCTAATGACTCCTTCCACTGCGACCAACACAAAATGGCCAGCTTTCGTATTTTAGTACACCGTATGGTTAACTTTCCTCTCAGCAGAGAAAGGTATAATAATGAAAAGGAGACAATTAAGAATATAGCGAAAGTTAATGGTTTCATTGCCAACTTAATAAATAGACTAATTAATTGCATTTGTTTAGAAAGACCATTCGTGATTCCACTTCTTTCGTAAATCAGGATGAAAATACAAAATATGTCTCAATACCATATAATCCTCAGTATACTAGAGGACTCCAAAAAGTCTTTAAGAAAGTAGGTTTAAAATTAGCATACCAAACTCAGTTTAACATTAAGAAATTATTAGGTGGTCCAAAGCACAAAATTGAAATATTAGAAAGAAGTGGAATATATGAAATTGGATGCATTGATTGTAACAAAAAATATGTTGGGCAAACTAGTAGATCTATACAAACGAGATTCAAGGAACACCTAGCTCATTTAAAGTATGGTAGAACAGAAATATCAAGTGTTGCCGATCATGCTTTTGATAATAATCATAGAGTAAAATTTAAAATTAGTTCATAATATATCTAATAGGAGATTATTAGACGCATATGAAAGTATGGAAATTATTAAAAGTAAGAATAGTTTAAATAGAGATAGAGGGCCTATTCCGTATAGTCCATTGTATTGGATGATCGAGCGTGACTAGTGGAATTCCAGGATTGATTCCTTTGGTTCCGCCTGATTAAGCAAACAGTAAGTATAAAAGGGAGTTATGTAGATTTTAAATTTAGTTTTAATCATCTCCTGATGATGCTAACATGGTTAGCGAAGCGCGCGTCGAGTGCAATAATTCTGTTTCGGTATTGTGGATAAAACTCCGTTTTACTGCATTTTGCCGAAAGTTCCAAACCCCAACATAGAACATACTTCAGTTACAAGGGCCTAAATATGAGATAATGATTTGTTCGCATGAAACTATTTGTCAAAATAAAATTTGCATACGTTTCTCGGGAAGTACTAATATTAATTCAAAAACGAATTTTCGCCAAGCTTCTGTCTACATTTGGCGTGACTTTTTTTAGAATAATACAGCATTAAGATTTATAATCATATTAATAATCGAGTTAGGCCAAAAAAAGTTTAGTGTAACTGCATTATAATAATTTGTTTGCCATGATAACAAGTATAGCACCAAATATAATTCAGTGCTACTGTTAATTGTTCAGAAACGCTCATGCTAGAAGGTGCGTTTGCACTTGGCTAATCATAAGTGCTCATATATAGTAAATTAAATGTAAAAGTTACAATATTTTCACTTTTCATGCATTTTTGTTTGACAAAAAATAAATGAGTATCATAATTTTAAAGATTATGAATAGCCAATGTTTTATGAAAATAAATAATGGTGGTTGAAATGTAGAATCTAAATTAATTCGTTTAAAAATAAAAATAGTTGATTCGCCGAGAAATTAAAAAAAAAAAACCCTTAGAAAACGGTCGTCTATTGTAATTATTGAGACATTGATTTGTACATCTACACAAACCGATAATTGATTATTAAATTATATTATTATATTATTATTATTATTGAATTACATTCTGCAAGAAAAATCGCCATTGCCTGATGGTACTATTAATTAATTAACGTATTCATATTAACTTCAAACTATTTTTTTCACTTTTTATACATCTGAAGTGTGCTGAGCACATACTTCAGTTACAGGAACCGTTGTCAGGAAGAGCAAGCAAATTGAAGCCATTCTGCACCATTCTCAAATCCCTCAAAAGGATTTTAGATTTCTAAGATGTATTGCGTCTATTAAAATTTGTGGTAAAGTTAGTGACTGGGTCGTAGAATATAATATCATTAGACGAGGTAGCGATGTCGTTAAGTGTTCAACTGGCTTCTAATCTGATTGTTTATATTACCTTCAAGTGAATAATAGAAGTTTTAAGAAAATTCTTATTTTGTAGCATATAATCCAAAAGATATACAGGTACGTATCTTTTCAAAAAAAAGTAAACATATAGCAAGGAAAAGCAAAACTCAATGCGAATAAGTCTATTTATAGATTGTTCTATTCTGTATGCTATCTAGCCTTTTATCATTCCTTCTTAGCTGCATTTATCGCGCCAGCTAAGCTCCAGTGCCAGATTTTAAGGGTTTTCTTTTAATTGAGACTGATTTTTCCAATTTCGCTGCTAATTTAAATGTGTTCTTAGATATCCGTAATTAGAGGGACTTTGCTTTGCAAAGCCAAATCCCTTCAGCGGAATTTTAAAAAATCCTACAGAAAACGGTCGCCCATTGGAGTTATTGAGACATTCACTTTTACATCTATACAAACCGATAATTAATTATTCTCAGTGATGAGGCGTCTATAAAAATATATTCTACAACAGGCCATAGCCTGGTGGAATTATTAATTATTTAACCTATTGGTATTAACTCAAAAATAATGTTTTCCACTTTTTATATATCTGAAATTTGCTTATCACATACTTCAGTTATTGTAGTCAAAATATGCAGTGCAGTATAAAATATCATAAAGTGTGAATCGTTCAGAAATGCTCCTGTTTCCGAATTAAACTAATTCAAGAACGATCGTTTCCATTTAGCTAATCATATATATTTAATCGAAATTGTCAAGTGTTAAAATTAAAATAAGCTTTAATTTATCTCCAAAGACGTCTGCCCGTTCAGAAACTAATTATTGGATCGTACAAATAATGTAAAGGTTACAATATTTTCACTTTTCGTCCATTTTTCGTAAGCTAAAAATACATGAGTATCATAATTCCTAAGAATATGAATGGCAATCGTTTTATGAAAACGAATAATGGTGATTGAAACGTCGAATCTAAATTAATTCGTTTAAAAAAATTAACTAGTTGATCAACGTCCGTCGTGACTTTCTCTATAATACTATAACATTAAAGTTGATAGTAAATGAAAAACTTTTATATTCCATTCATAAATTTAATCCAAAAGGACATCTTAATCAGCGTAACAGAGCGCTTTCGGCTATAGCCATCATCAGTGTTACCTGCAAAGTGAGTAAAAGAACCACCCATTAGTGGAAACCAGCAAATGCTGTAAAATTTTGGGTTGAACAAAGAAAAAATTTGCAAATGGAGTAACCTATGGCGAAAATAAAAATGAAATTTGAATTTTAAATTTGAATTTTTGAATTCTGAATTTATTAAGATAAAAAATGATAATTAAAACTGTAAAATAAAAAGATGAGTTTCTTTTTTATGTGATTTTAAGCAAAAGGGAAAGAAAATGGTGGAAGTTTTTTCACTCACTTGTCAGTTGGAACAAAAGAACATATCCACAAGAGGCACAAACTACATCAAAACGACAACGGTCACATCAAAATTTAAATAACACTTTACATTTTAAGAAAGGTTCACATAATTAAAACGATTAACAAATTAACAGACCGACGTGGGAACCACGTTTTCATGGAAAGACAAACATGTCTCAGTTGACAAGTTTGACAAGTAAACCGAAGACCGCAGACGCAAAAAGAAATACGTCAAGAAATGGCGGTAGTTTTAAATTTGAAAACAAAGTAATGTAAGAGAGAGGACCAGTGTTAAATATCTAATTTTACAAAATTTTACTTAAATTATAATACCACTGTGCCAGACTAGACCCAACAAATTGATTTTGAAAGGTCTGAGACAAACTAGATTTATTTGAAAGGTTTTTGATTTAAATTGGTTAACCAGGTAGGTGTAAAAAAGTTTGAATGAAAAAATACTTAATTAAGTGTGTTGCTAGTGAAATACTAGAGAGAGGATATTAACCTAAGTTAACCCTACTCGAAGAAAAAAGGAAAACTTAACTAATTAGGAGAAGAAATTAGCCTGGGCTAGTTCAACTCGGAGAATTGAAAGAGGTGAAAATCAGAAAGAGCTTAAGTATTTAAGATGAGATTAGCTTGGGCCAGCTCTACTCCATGAAAGAGGAAGAACTAGAAAAGCTTAACTAATTAAGAGAAGAGATTAGCCTGGGCTAATTCTACTCAAGGAAATGAAAAAAGAAAAGAGAGGAAGAACTTAACTAATTAAGAGAAGAAATTAGCCTGAGCTAAATCCACTCGAAGAATTGAAAGAGGAAGAATCAGAAAAAGCTTAACTAATTAAGAGAAGAGCTAGCCTGGGCTAACTCCACTCAAGAAAATGGAAAGAAAAGAAAGAAAAGAAAAGCTTAACTAATAAGGAGAAGAGCCTGGCCTGAGCTTCCTCAACTAGATAAAAATAAATTAAATTCTCTTATTCTATAAGTATTAAAAAGTTATTTTTTATATATTTTTTGAGAGAAAGAAAGTACTTAAGTAAGTAAAAAGGTTAAGAGTGTGTAGACCGAGGAACTTCAATCAAGAAGTCGCCTGTGTAAAGGTATGTAAGATCTGTTAAGATTAACTTGAGTATTAAGGCAATGGTTGTTTGTAATCAGCTCGCTGTTGATCTCGATGTCTTCCAGAAAATTCAGCCTATTGTAGTTTTTAGATGAGATGTTATGAAGAATTTTAGCGTTAGAGTTAGGGCTGAAACTGTGGTTATGATCACGCAGGTGTTCACCAAAAGCAGAGTTCCCGTTCCTATTTAAATGTTCACTAATGCGAACTCTGAGGGGTCTGCATGTTCTACCTATGTATGTACTATCGCAAGAATTGCAAGACAGTTTATAAGTTCCACTTTTTGAAAGAGTTTCGATTTTATCCTTTGTATTGTTTAAAAAAGTTTGTAATTTTTTTTATTTTTGAAAGAAACTAGAGAATTACTGACATAATGGCGAATGGTTTTAGATAAAATATTTTTCAGAGGTATTATCTAAAAGACTGTTCGAGAGTTCCCTTCTAAGCTTTTTAATTTTTGTTTTATTAATTAACTTATCAATAAGACTGGAATCAAATTGATTGTTAAAGGCGATCTGTTTGATTATATTGACCTCTTTGTTATATTCAATTGTAGACAGTGGTACATTAAGTAACCTATTGACGTAGCAATGAAAGGCTGCCATTTTATGTTGCCACGGATGGTGGGATTGACACGAAATGGTGTGATCTGTCTGAGTAGGTTTCCTATAAATTGAAAAATCAAGGCCGTCCAAAGATCTGCGAACAGTGATGTCTAGAAAATTAAGTTTTTTTATCAACCTCAAGTTCGACTGTAAACTTGATTTTAGGATGAATAGTATTCAACTTGTTTAAAAGAGCATTGGCTTCCTGTTCATCGCAGTCTAAGAAGCAAAGACAGTCGTCCACATAACGAAACCAATGTATAATTTCCCTATTATTGGGTGTGACTATATGTAAATTTTCTAAATTGTTCATAAAAACATCTGCTAGGAAAGGTGAAAGACAGCTGCCCATTGCTAGGCCATCAGGTTGTTTGTAATATTCATTGTTAAATTGAAAGAGATCTTGAGACAAGCAAAGATTGAGAAGAGATAATAAATTAATTTTATGTTGATCATTGACGTCACATAGAGAAAGAAGATCGACAACAAGTTGTACTGCTTCACTCTTTGGTACTGTGGTAAAAAGGTTAGAAACATCAAATGAGACCATAATACAGTTTTGCGGAAGTTGTAAATTCTTAACTTTATTAATTAACGAAATGGAATTACTTACCGAGTATGTAGGGGAGAACTTAGTAATATCCTTGATCAGGTTATATGTAAACTGAGCTAAAACGTAGACCTGTGTGTTGGTGAAACTTACCACAGGCCTGATCGGTGTATCTATTTTATGGATTTTTGGGAGGCCGTACAACCTTGGTATTGTAGGATTACTAGAAATTATATTTTTTCTAGCATTATTTTCTTCAAAGAAAACACTGAAGTGTTTGATAAATCTGGTGACTTTTCTTATAAAGCTATTAAAAGGGTTATTAGGTAAAAGAGAAAAATTATTGTCGACTAGAAATGTCTCAACTTTGGAAATGTAATCTGTCTTTCTGAGAATAACCAAACAGTTGCCCTTATCTGCCTTTGAAATAATGAGATTTTCATTTTTAACTTTTGATTTGAGTTTTTTTAAAGTTTTAAAGTAAATATTAGAGGAATGAGTGTTGAATTTAGAAAGGTTTTTCTTTGTGTTGTATAGAATGTTGTGGAAGTCATTGCGGATTATTTTTTTAACGGCCGAGTCATTCCATCAAAACGTGGTTCCCACGTCGATCTGTTAATTTGTTAATCGTTTTAATTATGTGAACCTTTCTTAAAATGTAAAGTGTTATTTAAATTTTGATGTGACCGTTGTCGTTTTGATGTAGTTTGTGCCTCTTGTGGATATGTTCTTTTGTTCCAACTGACAAGTGAGTGAAAAAACTTCCACCATTTTCTTTTCCTTTTGCTTAAAATCACATAAAAATAAACTCATCTCTTTATTTTATAGTTTTAATTATAATTTTTTATCTTAATAAATTCAGAATTCAAAAATTCAAATTTCATTTTTATTTTCGCAATAGGTTACTCCATTTGCAAATTTTTCCTTTGTTCAACCCAAACTTTTACAGCATTTGCTGGTTTCCACCAATGGGTGGTTCTTTTACTCACTTTGCAGGTAACACTGATGATGGCTATCGCCGAAAGCGCTCTGTTACACTGATTAAGATGTCCTTTTGGATTAAATTTATGCATGGAATACAAAAGTTTTTCATTTAGTACATTTCGTACATGCACACAGCCTTCACTCTTCATTTATTAAAGTTTATAGTCATATTAATAATCAAGTTTGATCAAAAGCGGTTTAGTGTAACTGCGCTATAATAATTAATTTGTCATGATAAGTGGGCAGCACCGATTTGCACTCAATGATGCTGTTAAGTGCTGAGAAAGGCTCATAACCCCGAATTAAAGAAATTCAAGAAAGTGCGTTTACACTTAGCTATTTAAGTTTTGTGCACATATATATATAAAACCAAGATTGTTGAGTCTCTGATATTTAAAGTAAAATAATCTATCTCTGAAGACATCTGCCCATTAAAAAAACTAATTATTGGATGGTACATATAATGTATAAATTACAATATTTTCCCTTTCCATGCGTGAACCTTAGGCGTGTAATAAATGAGTATCATAGTTTATAAAATTGTGAACAGTAATCGTCTTATTAATTGAATAATGCTGATTGAAATGTCAAACTAAAACAAATTGGTTTAAAAAAATACACAGTTGATCCGCCTCTGCGTAATTTTATCACGTTATAAATCAGTGCATGTCAATGAATTCTCAGAGTGAATTTGTAGTTTACCGCATTTTAAGTGATCTCGTATTGATTGCAACCTCAACCTGAATCCTCTAGAGATATTTCAGATTTGACATAGTTATCCTGCCTTCTCCCTTCTCCTTGCTTCAAACTATGAAAATTAAAGCCATATCAGTAAGTTTGTATGTACAATCGATATAATCCGTAGTCAAAAATTTAGACTTTTAAGATATATTGCATTTATTGCAATTTGTGGTAAAGTTTGTGACTGGGTCGTAGAATATAAAATCATTAGACTAGGTAGCAATGTACTTCAGTATCTAACTGGCTTATAATCTGATTGTTCATATTACTTTCAAATAAATAAAAGAGGCTTTGTGAAAATTCTTATTTTGTAGCTTATAATCCAAAGATCAACAAGTACGTTTCTGTTCTAAAAAATATATAAACATATACGAAGACAGAGCAAAGCCCAAAGCGAATAAGTTTATTTATATATTGTTCTATTCTGTACGCTCACTACCCATTTAGCAACCCTGCTAAATGGGTTCTTAGTTGCATTTATCGCGCCAGCTAAGCTCGAGTTCCAGGCTTTTAAGGTTTTTCTTTTCACCATATGAGACTGATTTTTCCAATTGCGCTGGTAATTTAAATGTTTTGTTGGATATCCGTAATTAGAGCAGCTTTGCTTGGCAACCCTCGGAGAAATTTAAAAAAAATCTATACAAAACGGTCGTCCATTGGAATTATTGAGACATTGGCTTTTTCATCTATACGAACCGATAATTAATTATTCTCAGTGATCAGGCGTCTATAAAAGTATATTCTGCAAGAAAGATCGCCATAGCCTGATCGAACTATTAATTAATTAACTATTGCAATTAACTCTAAACTATTTATTCCTCTTTTTATATATCTGATTTCTGCTGCGCACATACTTCAGTTACAAGAACCTAAATATGATGAGATAATAGTTTCTTTGCATGAAACTATTTCTCAACATTATATTTATGTACGTTTCTCGGGAAAAAATAAAAACGAATTTTCGCCTAGCTTCTGTCTACTTTTGGCGTGACTTTTTTTTTTTGGAATAATATAGCATTAAGATTTATAGTCATTTTGCTAATCGAGTTAGGCCAAAAGCAGTTTAGAGTAACTGCGTTATAATAATTAATTTGCCATGATAATTAGTGGGGCACCAAAGATCATTCAGTGCTGATTGTTCAGAAACACTCATGTAGACGTAGACTAATTCAAGAAGGCATGTTTGCACTTAGCTAATCATAGTTGAGTGTTCATACATATTAAATCAAAATTGTCAAGCCTCTTCTATTAAAAATAAAATAGGTGTTACTTTACCTCTGAAGGCACCATCATTCAGAAACTAATTATTGGGGAGTACAAATAATATGAAAGTTACAATATTTTCACCATCCATACATTTTACTAGGGCCAGAAATAAATGAGTATCATAGTTTCTAAGATTGTGAATAGAAATACTTTTATTAAAATGAATAATGATGATTGAAATGTCGAATTAAAATTAATTAGTTTAAAAAAATTACATAGTTGATCCGCAGCTGCGTAATTTTACACGTTATAAATCAGAGCATGCCAATGAATTCTCAGAGAGAAATTATAGTTAAACGCATTTTCAGTGCTCTCGTATTGATTGTAACCTCAACTTAAATCTTCAAAAGATATTTCAGATTTGACATAGTTAAGGTGCCTACAGACCTGACGAGCCGCGCGCGCGACACGCACGTGACGCGCCGGCGGCCTCGCGCCTGCTACGCGTACGCGACTAGCACGGCTTTCCCGCGCGCCTGCTGTGAACCATGTAGAGAGACGCGCGCGCCACGTATAAGTTCTAATTGCACTTCTTCACTGATTTCTCGCGCGATTGCTACGCGCCTACTAGTACCCGTCCACACTGCGCCTCGCTCTTTCTTTGATCTGCCGTCGAAAAACCGACAGCAGACGGGTAGTGACGCGCCTCGGACAGGCGGCGCTAGCGCCGCGCGCGCTCCCCGTCCACACCTAGGAATTTTGGACTGTCGCGTGCGTGTCGCGCGCGCGTCGCGTCAGGTCTGTACGCACCTTTATACTTCCTTCTCCCTTCTCCTTGCTTCAAACTATGAAAATTATAATTATATATAATAATCCCTTGCTAGGAATTTCTAACAAGACAATTTTAGATTTCTAAGATATATTGCTTCACTGCAACTTATGGCAAAGTTTGTGATTGGGTGGAAGAATATAATATTGTAATCTACTAAAATGCATAAGCTACTAAACAAATATCACCCTGTCGCAAGTTTGAACTTGAACTTGGAGATTATTATATAAACATTAAAAGCAAACTATAAACAACGCGAGAAATCAACGGGAGCGACTTTGAACCTTATGCATGCAATGATCATCACTTTGTTTTATATAAATACGCTACCGAACCCTCAGTTCGGCAGACTTTGGTCTCACTTCCAGCTCCCAAGGTTAGCCATTTGACGACTGCCTTCTGGGTTCTATCCGCTCCTAAAGTTAGCCATACGACTGCTTTAGGTTCTAGTCCATTCCTTCCAAACCTGGTACCGGTTAGCCATTTGACTACTGCTAGGACCAGGGGTTTCACAACCTCCGTAGTAAAGTACTGACAAGAAGTTTGTCAGAGTGTTGAGAAAGACAAGTGTCTAAATAGTCAGTTAAAAAGTTTAGTGAACTCTTTTAGTGCTCTTAAATAAAACCCAACTCATAAGAAAAACTATAAATTATAAGACAGTAAACAAAGACCTATAAACAGTACCTCAAATCGAGAAAACATGCGCACCGTAGTAATCGGGTATAATAGAATCTCATTTTTTCTGACCAATAATTATTGTTAAAGTTTTATCGTTAATACATTGTTATTGTTATAAACTAAACGTGCTTATTTTATCATCTCTTCTTACCCCACGTAACGCGGTCCCGGTCTACCTCAGTTACCCCCCGGCACGCTAAACAAGGCGTGTCCTCACGAGTAGAACATCCAGTGATAGATTAAAGGAAGCATTGAGACCCCGTCATTGTACTAATCGCGACGCGGCTCTTATGTGAGAAGTTATTCTTAAAAAAACGCGCTACCCCCGAAACTACTCGTGACAATATCATTAGACTAGGTAGCCATAAACTTGAGTATTGTGACGTTTCTTTTAATATGATTGTGAAATTGGTGCATATTACCTTCAAATGAATAAAATATTATTTGTAAAAATTCTTACTTTGTAGCATAGAATCCAAACGATGTAGAGGTACGTTTCTGTTTTAAAAAAATTAAATAAACATATACGAAGAAAGAGCAAAGGCCACAGCGAGCAAGTCTATTTATATATTGTACTATTCTGTACGACCTCTAGCTTTTTAGCGACCCTTCTTAGCTGCATTTATCGCGCCAACTAAGCTCGAGTTCCAGGCTTCTAGGGTTTTTCTGTTAACCATTTGAGACTGATTTTTTCCGCTTCGCTAATTTAAATGTTTTGTTGGACATCTGTAATTAGAGCGAACCTGCTTGACAAGGCAAGATCCCCTCCGAGGAACTTCAGAAAGTTCTACGCAAAACCGTCGTCGGCATTATTGTGACTTGGACTTCTACATCTATACACATCGATAATTATTAATTCTCAATGATCAAGCGCCTATAAAAATATATTATACAAGGAATAGCGCCATAGCGTAGTGGGACTATTAATTAATTAACCTGTTGCTATTAACTCCAAACTATTTTTTCCGCCTTCATAAACCTGAACTCTGCTACGCACATACTTCAGTTACAGGAGCCTAAATATGAGATATTGATTTGTTCATATAAACCAATCTCAAGCGTTTATAAAAATAATTTGTAGAAGGAATGTCATAGATCTGCTGCCCACCAGGTTATTAACTTATTAACCAATTGTTATTAACTCTCAAATTAAATTTACATACGTTTCTCAGGAAGAAGAAACATTATTTCAAAAACAAATTTTCACGTAGCTTCTGTCTACGTTAGGGGTGACTTCCTTTAGAATAATATAGCATTCAGATTTATAATCATATTAATAAACGCATTAGGCCGAACGCAGTTTAGTCTAACTGCATTATAACAATTAATTTGCCATGATAAGTAGTGCAGCACCAAATATAATTCAGTGCTGCTGTTAATTGTTCAGAAACGCTCATGTTACGGAATTAAACGAATTCATGAAGGTGCGTTTGCACTTAGCTATTCGTAGTGGAGTGTTCAGAAATATTAAATAAAAATTGTCAAGTCTCGTCTATTAAAAGTAAAATAAGCTCTAAAAGATCTTTAAAGACGTCTGTCCATTTAGAAACTAATTATTGGGTCGTACAAAAAATGTGAAATTTAAAATATCTTCACTTTCCATGCATTTTACGTTGGCCAGAAATAAGTGAGTATTATAGTTCCTAAGATAACAATTCTTATTTTAAAATGAATAATGATGACTGAAATGTCGAATCAAAATTAATTTGTTTTAAAAAATTACTTAGTTGATCTTCCGCTGCGTAATTATATCACATTATAAATCAGTGCAAGTCAAATAATTCACAAATAGAAATTATAGTTAAACGTATTTTCAATGCCCTTGCAATGATGTTACCTCATCCTAAATTTTATAGATATATTTCAGATTTGACATAATTGTTATCCTCTACCCCTGCTCCGAACTACGAACATTAAGGACATATCAGTCAGTCAATCGATATAATCCGTTGTCAGGAAGAGCATGCAAAGGCAAAGCCATTCGGAATTTCGAACAAAAAAATGGATTTCAAAGATGCATATAATCCAAACGATGTAGAGGTACGTTCCTGTTCTAAAAATAAATAAATAAATATATACGAAGAAAGAGCAAAGCCCAGACCGAATAAATCTATTTATATATTTTTCTATTTTGTACGTCCTCTATCTTTTTAGCTACCCTTCTTAGGTGCCTTTACCGCGCCAGTTAATCTCGAGTCTCAGACTTAAAGTTTTTTTTAAACATTTGTCTGATTTTCCCAATTTCGCTGCTAATTTAAATGTTTCGTTGAATATCCATAATTAGCGCAGCTTTGCTTGGTAAGGCAAGATCCTCTCGGAGGAATTTAAAAAAATCCTACACAAAACGGTCTCTATTGGAATTATTGAGACATTCACTTTTACATCTATACAAACCGATAATTAGTTATTCTCAATGATCAGGTGTCTATAAAAATAATATTCTACAAGAAAGATCGCCATAGCCTGGTGGGACTATTAATTAATTAACCTATTGCTATTAACTCCAAACTATTTTTTTTTACTTTAAATATATCTGAGTTCTGCTGTTCACATACGTCAGATACAAGAGCCTAAATATTATATATTGATTTGTTCGCATGAAGCTAACTCTCAAAATTAAATTTACATACGTTTCTCGAATATATAAATAATATTGTTTCAAAAACGAATTTTTACCTAGCTTCTGTCTACGTTTGGCGTCACTTTCTTTAGAATAGTATATTGCATTAAGATTTAAAATCATATCAATAATTGAGTTAAGCCAAAAGCAGTTTAGTGCAACGGCATTATAATAATTAATTAGTCATGATAAGTAGTGCAGTATAAAATATCTTTAGTGCTCCTGTTAATCCTTCATAAATGCTTTTGTTACCAAATTAAACTAATTCAAGAAGGTGCGTTTCCTTTTAGCTAATCATATATATTTAATCAAAATTGTCAAGTCTTGAAAGTAAAATAAGCTTTAAATTACCTCTAAAGACGTCTGCCCGTTCAGAAACTATATTATTGGATCGTACAAATAATATAAGGGTTACAATATTTACACTTTTCATGCCTTTTTCGTAAGCAAAAAATATATGAGTATCATAATTCCTAAGATTATGAATAGCAATCGTTTAATGAAAATTAATAATGGTAATTGAAATGTTGAGTCTATATTAATTCGTCTAAAAAATTAACTAGTTGATCCGCCGCCGCTGCATAATTTTATCACATTATAAATCAGTGCATCCCAATTAATTCACAGAGATAAATTATAGTTAAACGCGTTTTCAATGTCCTTATATTGATGCTACTTCAATCTGAATTCTCTAGAGATATTTCAGATTTGACATAGTTATCATCTCTCTCCCTCCTTTGAACTACGAAAATAAAAGACATATTAGTCTAAATATGAGATAATGGATTTGTTTGAATGAAACTTTCTCAAAATTAAATTTACTTATATTTTTGGGAAGAAGTAATATTATTCCAAAAAAAGCGCCTAGCGTCTATCTACGTCATGACTTTCTCTAGAATAATATAGCATTAAGATTTAGAGACATATTAATTATCAAGTTTTATCAAAAGCAGTTTAGTGTAACTGCGCTATAATAGTTAATTTGCCGTGATAAGTGGTGCAGCATCGATCATCACTCTATGTTGCTGTTAAGTGCTGAGAAACGCTCATAACACCGAATTAAACAAATTTAAGAAGGTGCGCTTGCACTTAGTTCCTCAAGTTTTGTGAACATATATATGAAACCAAAATTGTCGAGTCTTGTAACGTTGTACATGTGTCTAATTATAATATTTCGTTTTCCGCAATATATCTGTTAAATTATGGTATCGATCCTCGCAACCTTACTACCTACTCTCGAAGATGCGCAGGAAATATCTACGAATATCTACGGAAGGTAGCGGACAGGACGACCTTCTCTGGTACGTATTCGAGGCGTGAAGACGGCCGTGTTTGCTACCGAGTTGGTAGAGGCCAATTTATCTACAAGCGTAGTATCGCTTAAAAGTACTAAATATCGTCAATTGTATTGTAAGACACTGTGTGAAAGATGGTGTGATGACCCTTTAAATTTAAAGGTTCGTTCCGAGGGCCTTTTGAGCACCTCCTCGCCTGTGTAGGAGCCTAACCGTCTTCTCCAGCGTGGACCAGTCCGGGAGTTTGGGTGAAGCCCGACTCTCCAATTAGTGCCTAGCCTAGGTCTTTCATTTATCGAAGCCAAAGTCATCAGTGAACCTGGTAGGATCAATTTTATCCTTATAAAGTAGAATTATTATTCTCAATAAGGCGATTTTATTGA
This sequence comes from Pissodes strobi, assembly GCA_016904865.1. NCBI lineage: Eukaryota > Metazoa > Arthropoda > Insecta > Coleoptera > Curculionidae > Pissodes > Pissodes strobi. The sequence continues at coordinate 164,280 of MU182692.1, forward strand.
GCTTTCTCTTGGCTTTCTGCTGCCACTATCGATGATTCTCGAGTGAAAAGACTATAGACTATCTTATTAGAAGTACATACCGGATAAAACAGTTCAAGAGATTTTGAGATTCAGTTCGCCGATATAGTGCGTTGTTTTAAGGAGATATTTCTCCAGAATACCGTAGATTTGTTACCGTTTCCCACTTTTTAATTTCTTATGTTATATTGTAAAATTAGTACCAATATTACATTAGCATTAAGTAAATTAGATCTCGCTGTAAACCCACGGCAGAACTTTCTTAAATTTATTTAATATTGCTATTTGATTTCACGCTCAAAACAGATTAATCCGAGCTCGAATTTTTCTTCCGTAAGCGGCTATATTTGTATATATCTCTTTCAGAAATTTTTCCATTAATTAGGCATTTTCCACGATATTACTGCCCAGGGAGTAAGTAAAGAATGATTTTGTGAAAATTCATTCTAGTGTGATTTTGTTAATATTCATTTAGATAATAGTTATCGGGTAATGCTAACCTATAGTTGAAATGTTTTTTTTATGAAACCGTACTAGTTGTATTTGAAATACTCCTTTTCATTAACTAGTATTAAACTTCCTGAAAATTATTTCATAGTATAGAACAGTATAAAAGAATATTAGACTTTATAGGAGATATTTTTTTCTCATTACTTGAAGCTAATTTTTCTATAAATTATTTCATCTAATAAAATTGTATTAGATTGTATTTGAGTAATTCCTCTCGTTGTTTAGTATAAAATTTACTAGGAAATTATTTCCTCTTTATCACAGGGCTGTGGACTTTTCTATAAAAAAAGATATCTCTGCATAACTTAAGATTAAATCTTCTTAATTGGTTGATTGATTTTCTTGAAGACACTCTGTACCAGTAAGGTACTGATGAACGGTATACTATTGTACGTGCGTGTTTAGTGTTAATAAACCACTGTTAGTAATTCAGGTGTTTAATTGGATAACTGATGCATAGCTATCATTTGATTTAATTCTAATGTTTTTATTTCGCTAATTATTTATTAATTTTTTACTTCGCTCTTTCACCGGGTATTTTTTCTAGGTTTTATTATCCATTTGTCCAACCGAAAGTCTTTCCGATAAATTTCTCACGATAAAAATTTAGTAGCGCTCTTCTAACGACCAAACACTTTAACCCACGACTTTCTAAAAAAAAATTAGCTCCGACTGAGAGAGTCAGCCATATGGGCGTCTCAATAAGCATTTTGCTTATTAGGGCATTACAGTCTCTTATATTTAAAGTAAAATAAGCTCTAATTTATCTCTAAAGACATCTGCCCATTTAAAAATAAATTATTAGATGGAAAATATAATGTAAAAGTTACAATATTTTCCCTTTCCATGCATGTTACTTGGGCGAGTAATAAATGAGTATCATAGTTTATAAAATTGTAAAAAATAAGCGTCTTATTAATTGAATAATGATGACTGAAATGAATTAAAATTAATTAGTTAAAAAAAATACGCAGTTGATTGGCTGCTGCCTAATTTTATCACGTTATAAATCAGTGCATGCGAATGTATTCTCAGAGAGAAATTATAGTAAAACGCATTTTCAGTGCTCTCGTATTGGTTATAACCTCAACCTGAATCCTCTAGAGATATTTCAGATTTGACATAGTTATCCTTCCTTCTCCTTGCTTCAAACTATGAAAATTAGAGACATATCAGTCAGTCAGTGTGTACAATCGATATAATCCGTTGTCAGGAGAAGCATGCAAAATTAAAGCCGTTCGGAATTTCGAACAAAGGAATTTTAGATTTCTAAGACATATTGCATTTTCTGCAATTTGTAGTAAAGTTGATTGAATACCATATAATTAAACTTAACAGTTATGTCCTTGAGTGTTTAAATAAATATTACAGGCTTCGTAGAAGTTCTTATTTTGTAGGATATATTCCAAATGATATACAGGTACGTGTCTGTTCGAAAAAAAAATATATATCCGAAGGAAGAGCAAAGCTCAAAGCGAATAAGTCTATTTATACATTGTTTTATTCTGTACGCCCTCTAGCCTTTTAGCAACCCTTCTTAGCTGCATTTTCGCGCCAGCTAAGCTCGAGTTCCAGACTTTATAGTTTTTCTTTTTACCGTTTCAGACTGATTTTCCCGTTCCGCTGCTAATTTAAATGTTTTGTTGGAAATCCGTAATTAGAGCGACCCTGCTTGGCAACGAAAGACAGCATGATCCCCTGGGCGGAATTTTAAAAAGTTCTTATCAAAATGGTCGTCGATTGGAATTATTGTGACATTGACTTTTACGTCTATGTAATTTGATAATTAATTTCTCATTGAGCAAGGGACTATAAAGATAAATTCTACAAGAAGGCACGCCATCACTCTGATTGGCGTTAGGCTATTAATAGCTGGCAACTATAAACAGAGCTTCTCCAATTTGTTTGATTTGGTAATATAATCGTTTCTGTAATATTACCGGCGGTCTTATTATAATACTCCGATTGCCATTCGGTGCTGCATCACTTATCAAGGCAAATCAATTATTATAATAGAATTACACTAATTGGTAAACTGATTTTGGTCAAACCTAATAGTTAACATAATTAATCTAAATATTATAATTGGTATAGAGCAAATCACGACAATGATGTTATTGTCTCGAGCTCACCTATTCGATCTCCAGATTATAAGACAGCGTAGACAAAGCATGACAAAAACTTGTTATTGAGATAGGGTTACTTCATCGCGAAAAAGAGCGTTGAAATCATATGACCAGATCAATATCTTATAATTACACTCTTGTAACTGAAGTATGCGCCTACAAATTTTGAGATATGTACGAATTTAATTAACAGTTGTTTATACACCAAGTAAGTTAAGTGAGTATTTATTTATGAGAAGAAAGTTCTGAGCTCTTAGGGCGAGTAGCTTAATTTCTTCGAATGAATAGAGATTTAGCTCACGTGATGTATACTAAATTTTATTTTTTTATCAATCTTCTGAACCGAAGTGATTTCCAGTTTGTAACAAGAATTTAGTTTGACGTACTGAGTGATGAAAAATACAAAATTATTGATTTTCAACGTTTGTTGTATCAGAAAAAAATACTAAGCAAGCAATAAGTTATGAAACCTAACAGTCGTATTGAAAACATTTTGTGGATTTTAAAACACCTTCCAAAAAGCTGGAATTTTACTTACTTTTCCGAAATTTACTGTCTTGTGAAGCGATCAATTTCTAGCTTTCGACAGAAAAAAAAAAACAAATTTCTCTACACTGAGTCATAAAAAATACTAAATCCTCCAAATATCTGAAAAGTATCAAATCTATAAAAAATATTACGTAGGTTTCGATCTTATATATTGGGAAGTTTAAATAATTCTGCATATTCCCTAGTTTTTAACTTTCTACCTCACTACAATTCAAGCTATTGACAAAGATGAAGTTTTTCAACGCTGTATCCAATAT
>MU182692.1:168139-191633 GCA_016904865.1 Pissodes strobi
ATATTATTTGAAACTTATCAAATTTATTTGAAATTTTAAGTAGATATGTCATATAAGGATATTCATTAAATGTAGTTATGTTCATGGGCTCATGCAATGTTCAACTATTGACTAAAAATTTAATTTCACTTTATCATAGATATGCTGATTTCAATTTTCTGAACCGAAGTGACTTCCAGTCAGTAAGAAAAATTCAGGACGTACTGTGTGATGAAAAGTACTACAGCTCGTCGCAAAATTAGCAAAAGTAATAAAATAGCAATAAAACACCCGAAAAGCCTAGAAAGGCCCAATTTTACAACCTTGCTTTGGTTTTACGTAGACGTACCACCTGCTTTTTGTTTCATACAAATAAGAATAACATATCAGTTACCTTCTGGTAAAAAGTGAAACAGTTTGTTCATGGATATGGCTAGCGTCTCTGATTTTATTACTGTAAATAGAGTTAGTGAAGGTGCTGTGTATATAAATGAAGAAGTTATTATTCTTAACGTCTGTAATGCCCTTAAACACCAAAATTCAACAACAGTTCTAAAAATAGTTGATATGTGTCCAAAAATTCTTGGGATTGGAGAGTCAACAATATTCAGACAATTCTGTATCACCAAGAAAAACACAAAAAGAAAAGAAATGGGAATCGATGATGGTTCATGCAAAAAACGCTGTAAGACGAATTATACATTCATTTTATTTTGAGGAAGAAATACCCAGCTTGTGTAAAATAATAGCTGAGAAACGAAAAGAAGAAAATATTTCGCCTATGAGCAAGACGACACTGTAGTTGAGTTGTAAAAAAAACGATTTTCGCTGTAGAAAACTGCAAAGTAGAAAATTACTTCTGGTGGAAACAGACGATATTATTTGTTGGTGAAGACCATATTTAAGAGCAAGACAATGTAAATATCTATTATATGGACTAAACTAGAATAAACTAGGGATACAGTTGGTATAATATGGCAGGCCAAAAATATATCAACTACTGGAATGAAAACGCCTTCTGGTAAGAGAGACAGTTAATAGTCACACATATTGGTAGTAAAAATGGCTTCGTGGGACGCGTTTTACGAGCTTTTTGGTCCAAGAAAACTGGTGATTATCATGAGGAATAGTCGATGGACGCAGATGGTTTCATTCAAGGATTATTTTCGGATGATGCTGGCCCTAATTCCTCCTCAGTAAGTGATCATTATGGACAACGCTAGTTACCACTCCAGGAATCCTGAAGATCTACCGACTTCTCCTTGGAGAAAAAACGCTATTTTTGGATGGCTTTCTTCAAAAGGAATCCATATGAAGGGAGATATGATTAAAAAAGAATTACTTGAAATCATTACTTTAACCTTCTTACACAAAGCATGTGGTTGATGAAATGGTTCTAAAACAAAATATTAGAGTACTTTGCTTTCTGACCTACCACTGTAAACTAAATCCAATAGTAATTATTTTGAACTCAAGTTGAATATCTTGTGGCAAGACATAACACTACTTTTAACATAAAAGATGTACTTTCAACTTTGAAGAGGCGTCAAACCAAATCGATTCCCAAAAGTGGAGCAAATGTGTAAAGCATGGAATTAATTAGTCTACTAGATGATACCATAGAGACCCTACATATTTTTCTGGATACCAATGATAACAATACCACCGACTATTCATAAGGCGAATAGGACCACTCAGAAGACAACTTTTCACATCTTTCCACGCTAAATTGCGAGGTGAAGAATAGCAGCAGAAAGAGCCATTTTAGGGCCAAAATATACACATTAAAGAAATTCAATTTTTCGTTATTCATGGAATATGAAATCAGATCAGTCCCCAATACTTCTTACGCTAGGTAACATTGCGACTCAAAGATAAACCACTCATAGACTCGTCAATAAACAAATATATTGGAAAAGCTTAATTAACCTTTCCGTACCACTGAGAACAGAAGAACAGCTAGATAATAAATTTTAATTATTAGGTAAAAATATTTAACAAGCAGAATCGAAAAATATGCCAGAAATCACTCAGAGTGTAGAAGGAAACAATTACTTGATAGAAATTATAAAACAATTTAATGAAAAAAGAAAATTAAAAAGGAAATGGCAACAAACCAGAGCTGCAGTCGATATAAGAGACATTAAACATATCAATGACGAATCAATAGGCAACTACCAGGGTGAATTAACAAATGATACAAATACAAAATATCTACTCCGATAAGCTAATAATAGATACACAAGATTCTCCAAAACCTACCAATCAAAAATGCAGGCAGATATTGGGCACGTAACAACTCCCAAAAAGCCAGTAGATTTGCATTGCCCTTAGAAATAACATTTCAGCCAAATGATGGAGAAGTACACCATAAATGGATTTAATCAACTAGAGAAATATCGTCATCAGACCTGCTTCTTTAAAGATGAAATAAAAACTAACATTAATTCGAAATATTCTCCTGGTTTCGATTTAATAACCGGAGAAGTTTTAAAACAACTTCCAAAGAAAGAAGTAATAAAATGCCTGACAAACACTCACCAGTGAAACAACGGTCCAGTCACCGCTCTGTTTTAGTTTGGCGCCAAAAACAACAGCCCCTGTCGCTGCTCTGTTTGACGCCAAGATGTTAGTTAGTTGTCTGAAAATTTAAGTTTTAGTCAAAGAAAGAAGTAATGAAGCGCCTGACGAACACTTACCCATGAAACAACGGTCCAGTCACCGCTCTATTTAAGTTTTTCGCCAAAGACATAAGCCCTTGTCGCTGCCCTGTTTGACGCCAAGATGTTTAGTTAGTTTTCTCAAAATTTAAGTTTTAGTCGAAGAAAGAAGTAATAATGTGCCTTACAACCACTCAGCCGTGATGCATCGATCCTAGTCATCGTTCTGCATAAATTTGGTGCCAAGTACATCTACTCAATCGTAGCTCTGGCTGACGCCAAGATATTTCGTAGATTTTATCATTTGTTTGCACAGATATTTAAAGAATATCTGTGTACTCTCTGTTCTCGTTGTCCAAGCTCGGATAAAGAACTCCTTTGGGCATTTTAACGCGTTTTCTAGAGACACGTAGCGTCTCTGCTGTTGAAGATAGAAGACGGTAAAATGGCGGATGGAAATTTGTAAGTAGACATATCTATTCCTCACTCAATATTCCAGTCAAATGCTCGAAGTCTTACATCCCTGGTGAAGTTCAATTTAACTTGAGAGAATCGAAGAAGACGTAAAGCATAAGGTATTTAGTGTAAAATTTTGAATGAACAGAAAGTTGATTAAATTCAGTAAAGAAAGGAAGTATCTAGTTCATTTGAGATTTAAATAATCAATACGTTTTGTTAGGTATTTAATAATAGTTACCCATATGTACAGTACCTATTTAGCTTTATGTATAAATGGATGAATGGTTGAAAGTAGTTAAAAATTATTGTATATATTAATCATATTTAATGCAAATTAATTCTTGCATTATTGAAGTACGTAATACCTAGAATACCTGTTTCAATTCACACCCTATGAATAAAACCCCCACCACCCTATTTTAATACAGTCCACTAATTAAAGTGGTTAATTGTACAGATAATTACCACCCCCGCCTTTATGGTGATAAATGATTAAGAAATAATTGTTTATACCGACCATTAACAAACATGATTTTCAGAATTAAACAGAAATATAGTGGCATATTCTGAACTATTAGAAATCAAGGCAGGAGTATCACAAGTGTATTGGGATTTGTGCTTTACCTACTATGTACCAGATATATCCCTAATCTTGGGCACGCCACAATAGCAACTTTTGCAGATGACACTATAATATTAGCTATGGGAAAAGACCATGAAGAAGCTACCAGAAAAATCCAATCAATTCATTCAATCAGATTCATATCTGGACTAAAAGATGGCGTATTCAATTAAATGAAAATAGATCCAATCGCCTTAACTTTACAAACAAGTGGAAGCAGCACATTCTAATCGAAATTAATGACACTCAAATTCCATTTGAAGATTCAGTACATTATCTGGGCATAACTTTAGATGCCAGACTCCGAGGGTAAATAAAATATAAAGAAATTTACTGGCTGTTAGGAAGAAATTTCAAGCTCTCTACATATAATAAACCGCTTCTCTATAAGCAAATTCTAAAACCCATTTGGACTTATGGCATCTAGCTCTGGAGCTGTGCCACCAGATGCAACATCAAAGTTATACAACATCAACAATAGAGTAAAATACTAAGGACCATTGTAGATGTTGGGGAAACACCCCAACAAGTGTATTAACTTGTCGTTTTTCACCGTATAGTTTGGTGATAACACCCTGTATGTCCGTAGTATGAATGAGCCATAAGTAATCTACGAATATATTTATTTTACCCCAGATAAACTGAAATTTGTGCATTTAAAACATTGTATTTCAATTACTCCATAGTCCGAACCTGGATTGTCGATATAATAGATTCCATTATATGAAACAATCGCGAAAAGTAAATTGTCATTCTCTGTCAAGGAAAACGGTTTTGAACGTTTGAATTTGATATATATTTGTCTCTGTCAATGTTGTGTAAACAACAATATGTCAAATAAAGAAAGAATATTTTCTACCCTCTCAAAACGCATCTTGCGAATTTCCCACTCTATTTCAGTTCGCCGCCTGCCGGTAGGAAAAATTCAATTTAGTACAGTACAAGCGTTCACTCGAACAGCAGCTAAAGTGGTAGCTCCTTCGCGCCAAAGGTCAAAGCCTTTTAGGCCATTTTTCATTTGTTTGCACAGATATTTAGAGAATATCTGCTGTAATTCTGTTCTCTTTGTCCAAGCTTGGACAAAGAACTTCTTTGGGCGTTTTAACGCATTTTCTCAAAGACAGAAACGCCATAGCGTCTCGTCTCACCTGTTGCTGTGGTTGAAGATAGAAGAAGGTAAAATGGCGTTTGGAAATTTCTAGCTAGACAAATTGTTCCTGTACTCTAGACTAAGGTTCAAATCAAAGGTTCGAAGTCATATCCCTGTCCTAGTGAAGTAAGTAGAGAGAATTGGAAAATATATAAAGTATCAAGGTATTCTGTGAGAACGAAAAAGTTGCTAGTTTTTAAATCATAAAAGTTTATTAAATTCAGTAAGGACAAAGGTTTATTTTTAAATCAACAAATCCAGAAATTTCATTAGATATTTATTAACCTGTTGTATATTTAGTTTTATGTGTGAACGAATGAGTGCGTGAAAGTAGTTAGAAATTGTATATATTTATCATATTTAATGCAAATGAATTGCATTATAAAGTACGTAATACTTAAAATACCTGTTTCAATTCACAACCTATGTATAAAACCCCCACCACCCTATTTTGATACAGTCCACTAATTAATTTGGTTAATTATAAAGTTAATTAACACCCCCACCTTTAGGGTGATAAATGATTAAGAAATAATTGTTTATCCCGACCAGTAGATGCACCCTTGTATTGTCGCAATCTGATGTTTACCAGGACCTAGGAATGGAACATGTCAAAGAACCTATCACCAAGCTGGGCAGAAGTCAGGAACAAGGACTTCTTCAACATATGAATGTTGAGGCCATCCAGCTCCTGGACAACACAGACCAAGTAAAATGTCTCAAAAGCCGTTTGAGTTAATCTAATAGTGAAAAACTAGTAAAAGAGCATAGTGCGGAAATTGTACATGCCAAATAAAAAGTGTAACTAGTTTATTGGATTCTAAGGGACACTATTCAGTAAGACTTTAGTAGACTAAATCATTCAACAGCAGTAAATTACTAAATTACCCATTGATCGTGTCTAATAATCACATTGTAATAAGCAAAAAAAGAAAAAATATTCATTTGTCCTTAATATTTGGTCAGTTGCCTAAGCTGTCAATCAGGGTTTCTCAAAGACGTCAATACCACCACTGACCAAAGATGATGGCTCAATAGCGTAAGAGGCCAAAGAAAAAGCGAACATTCTTGCCGAAATGTTTGCATCAAATTCTACCTTAGATCCTTAAGGAAAGACTCCCCCAACTATCCCGGGAGTGAATTTCTCAATGCCAGGTTGTTGCGCGTAAAACCCTTTTGAATGTGTTAGCAAGATATAATGAATAAGATGATACCTACCCTTAAGGATGCGGCCAGAGCAACATGTGTGCTCCGACTTGCTCGTCGGCGTGGGAGTGGGTCAATTACTTACTCTTGACCAGGGCGCCACCAGTTTGAAATATCCAAATCCGCAGACTCAAACAGGAAGATCCTCGGTCTTAAGAATCCATAAGGGCGATCCAAAATCGACGATTATCCGCTACACAAGGGCGATTTGAAGTCTAGACGACTACTAATTACAGTTAGTTGAGTTATTTCAGAGCAAATAAAAGATGGTCACGTTCGTGCAGGTTTAAATTTATTGGCGTTCGTTATGTTAGACGACAACGTGTTGTCATATTTCTTTTAATAAACAAAATGATATAAATATATAACAAAAGGTAAAAGATCTTAATTTGAAAGCAATTAATAACCTATATGCTCATAAATATATCGACACTAATTCGAATTAAAATTGCGTTATAATCAGTGGCGGTTGCTCTATAGGGCCGCGTGGCCGCGCGCCCCTCCTAGACAATGTAAACGTAACACACAATTTAATTTTTTTCTAACATTTATTACATAATACTTTATTATAAAAATATAAATACATTGTGATATTAAGTTAAAATCTCAATTAAAAAAACTATATCTAACCATCCGCGCTCTAGTTCTCCGTCCTCGTTGACACGTGAGAAAATTGGATCATACAGCAGGGCCGCCCGCTACGAGCGGCGTCGTCACTCGCTTGATTTCCGTAGAACGAGACCCAGTTATAATCGGCTCGTATAAGGGCCATTCCGGCGCCAATTTGGTGCGGCAAGATTTTCCCTGTTGAGGCAAGGGGCGTTTTGGTGACTTTTAAATCCTGGTTAACGAGTACTGTGTGGTCGATATTATTGACTTTTGTGTTGGTATTGTCTTTGGATATTTTTATTTCGCGTGTGATAATGAATACCGTAAATAATATCATTGAAATTAATTTTGATAGACTGCCATTAGCCGATAAAGTCAAAATTAAAGAACTGGGAAGACCCTTGCCAGATTTAAAATTGTCACAAACTAGCGAACGAAAAGCCCAAAATAGGTCTTTTACGCGTCGGTTTTCAAGAGATATTTACGAAAAGAACAAATGGATATGTGGATGTGAAATAAGAAATTTGTTGTTTTGTTTCCCATGTCTGCTGTTTTATAAACCCGACTCTAGAATGGACTCCAACTGGGCAAGAAAAGGAATCAGTGATCTACATCATCTTCCTGAAAAAATGAGAAAACATGAATCCTCTCGTGACCACATCAATTCTTGCACTGCTTTTGCTATGCTTGGTAAGGTTAATATTATGTATCAGTTAAGCTCTGCATACAGAGAAAGTATAATTTTACATAATAATAAGGTTGAGAAAAATCGCCACATTTTAAAAAGAATAATTAGTTGTGTAAAATTTTGTAGTGCTTTTGATTTAGCACTTAGAGGTCATGATGAAAGAGAATCCTCTGAGAACCAAGGAATATTTAAAGAGTTAATTAATTTTACTGCAGAGCTTGACAATACACTAAAAGAATACTTGCGTACGGCAACCGTTTTTAAGGGGACCTCAAATATTATCCAAAATGAAATTCTAGACAGTATGTTACAGGTGTGTAGGGAAGAAATTTGCAAGCAAATTGAAAAGGCTGACTATTTATCAATTCAATGCGATGAAACTACTGATGTCTCAAATTATTGTCAAATGGTTTTAATATTAAGATATTTTTATGAAGGATCTATCCGCGAACATTTTTGGGGTTTTGTAAGGGTTAAAGATAAAACAGCTACTGGGTTAAAAACTTGTATTGAAAACGAAATTGATCCCCTAGTTTTAAAAACTCCTCATAAATTGATAGCACAAACCTATGACGGTGCAAATGTTATGAGCGGTTTAAACAAAGGTGTTCAAGCTCAAATGAAAACAAAATATCCCAATGCTCATTTCGTTCATTGTTATGCCCACCAATTAAACCTGATTATGCAGAAATCCGCGTCACAAAATGCAAAAGTTCGCGTGTTTTTTAGTAACCTATCGGCAATACCCGTTTTTTTTTCAAACTCATCTCATCGTTGTGATGTTTTGCAAGAAATCATAAATAAAAGGTTACCAAGAGCGGTGATTACTAGATGGAACTATAATATTCGCACAGTTAATTTTGTTCACGAAAATCGCGAAAAGCTCATAGAAGTGTTTGAAGAAATTGAAAATAGGTGTGAAAAAGGCGTTACGTCAAATGAAGCTTCAGGTCTAAGAAGAGCATTGGAAGATCCAGAATTTGTATTTTGGTTAAAAAATTTTCACAGAATTTTGCCGCAGGTTGACATACTGTACAATCAACTTCAATCAAAAAATAAGGACAGCGTACAATTGCAAAAAGACTTACACATTTTTGAGAAAAGTATTTCTAATATTAGAAATGAAACTGATGCTATTCAAAACATCGTCGAATCCGAATTTCCTACATCTAGGAGAAGGCGAACTGATGATAATTTTCGAAGTGTCATTGCCAAAGAAGTTTGTGATACAATTACAACTCAAATGAAGGAACGTTTTTCTTATCGGGGTCATTTACAAGCGGCTTACCTTTTTAACAAGGACAAATATTTAGAGTTTTCAAAAAAGTTTCCTGTGACAGTTTTAAATGATGTATCTTCATTTTATCCGATGTTGGCCAAATCAAGATTAAGAACTGAATTAGAGGTAATATATTCGAGAGAAGATTTAAAAGAAATTGGCGGAGCAATGAATCTTCTTTCATTTATTTTGGATAACAACCTTAATGAAACATTTATCGAAACATCAAAAATATTAAAAATTATCGTGACAACTCCAATGACCACAGCAGAGGCGGAACGTACTTTTTCAACGCTTAAACGCATAAAAACGTTTTTGCGAAATACCATGCTGAATGATAGACTAAATGCTTTAGCTATGAAGTCTATTAATCGAAATTTAGTGCATGAAATAAATAATTTTGACGATAAAGTCCTAGAAAAATTCATTTCCACGAAGGACCGTAGAGCGGATTTCTGTTTCAAAAAATAACTTCTAAAAAATAAATTTATTTTGTTTTGTTTAGTTTTTGTCTACATATTATGTTCTCTTTTTTTTTTCGTACTGAGATAGTGACTCAAAGTGACTACTTATTTAGTGCAGTGATTTTTTATGACATTAGAAAAGACATATCTATCCATTTTTCCAGCTTTTTCGTTGAAAAATTCAATCTAAGATTGAATTTTAAGGTAAGTAAACTTCTATTCAAAACCTGTAATTTTTTTCGTCTTTCGTTTTATATATTAAATAAATATGTATATTAAAAAAAAAATGAATACCTACTTGAATTAACGATTAAATAGTTAATTCAACTATTCATTTTTTTTATTATCTATATTTTTTGTATAGGCGCACCTTAAACATCTCTTTTCAAATACAAAAAAAAACGACGCAATTTTTGATAGGTGAACCACGCCTGTCGAGAGGAGGGGACAAAGGGAACATCGTTCGCAGGGCTCGAAATTTTATTATTTTTTCTTTTAAATAAAAAAAATTAAACAACGTGGAATCGATGACGAGTCCCCTGCTTCATTGACGCAGGGCTAACCTTCTATTAATTTTTCCTATTCTTCCTATTTTCTTATACAAATATAAATAGTTTGCTTACAAGGAACTCCACGAATTTTGCTTTTTTTAACGATTTTAACGGCTTCTGAGCAGAAAATGGGCGTGGCACCCCAAAAACTTTCCGCCTACGGCGGAATAATCTTCCGGCGGCCCCTCCGGGGGGGGGGGGTCTGTGTGGCTTGTGATATGACCATTACTATTGCGCCCACCTACCACAAACCTCACGACACGCCACTGGTTATAATAGAAGTGAATTAGATAAGAGTTTTTTTCCTTGCTAAAACCATATATTTTAATACTGCAAAGCAGTTCGAGCGACGTTGCCAAGTTAGGGAATATACGCATTTAATAACATATCTTGACTGCCTATTTTTAACGCGAAAGCGAAAAACAGTCGTTTAATATCAAAACTGACGATAGCACATCAATTAATTATGTATTTTCATGTTGGCCTAAATCTTAACCACGTCATCATTTTCATTTATTGCCATTCGTCCATAGGCAACCAACAATTCTTTTAAGGTATATCACCGCCGAAACAGGAAACTAGTCGCAAGGTAAATGATTTAAGTGAAGTGCACTGCTATATACTTAAATGTTTTCTTGATAGCGATGTAGAATACGATACGATCTAGTGACTGAAATTACGTATATAACTAGCTTGTTTCAGTTTATTCCTCTAACAGCTCAAAAAAGCACTGGTCATTCGACAGTCATGCAAGATTAAGGGTGGAATCACTGACTTTATTTGACCTCTTTATGTTACATATTCGTGCTAAATTGTTATGTAACAAGGTCTGGTATTTCGTCATCGCGAAGTGAAACGAATTCTCAAAAGCCTAGACACTAACAAGGCCATAGAATCAAATGGCGTTCCCGCAATAGTGCTTAAGAAATGTGCTGCTGAACGAACAGCTCCACTATGCAGGCTTTTCTCCCTATCATATCGAGCTGCATGCTTTCCTTCTAGCTGGAAATTTGCTCAGTTACAACCAATCCCGAAGAAAGGACAAAAACTATTCCAAATAACTACCGTCCAAGTGCCTTAGTTCCCATCATGTCCAAAGTCATGGAGAAACTGATCAACGAACAGCTCTTAAAATATCTCGAATGATCAGGCATTATAAGCGATCGCCAGCATGGCTTCCGCAAGCAGAAATCAACGGGATCTCTCCTGAGTTACGTGACCTACCTCTGGACCAAAGCCATCGATAGCTACGGCGAATCTCGTGCAGTGGCTCTCGACATATCCAAGGCCTTTGATAGGGTATAACACGAATTGTTAGCAAATTGACAGTATACGGACTACCACCAGCACTGCTTCTATGGCATTCCAATTTCTTAAGGGATCGAAGCATCCGAGTTGGTATGATGGTTGGTATTGATGGAAATCTCTCAGAGGAAATTAAAATCAATGCCGAAGTTCCTCAAGGGTGTATATTATATCCCACACTGTTCCTGCTCTATACCACAGCTTTGCAGACGACAACACTCTTATATCCTCATTTATGTCGCTGACTCCAATGACCGCTGCTCGTTTCCAACACGAGTGAGAAAATCAGATTGCTGCCATCAATGAGGATATGAACGCCATCGTGGAATGGGATGAGGAAAACAATGTCCAGTTTAACGCAGGAAAGACTCAAACAGCTGTCTTCTCAAAAAAAGCAAACACCGCAGGATCTGACTTATCCATGACAGAATAAACACTGACTCTGACCCCATCCATAAGCTTGCTGGGCATCAACGTAGAAAACAACATGTCTTGGCGTTATCACGTCACCAAAATCGCCAAGGCAGCAGCACAAAAGCTAGGAGCACTCTATAGAGCAAAAAAGTTGTATACACCTCATCAGCTCTATAAGGCTCAGATTAGACCATCTCTGGAATACTGTTCCCATGTGTGGAGCTCGGCACCCAAACACGTGGATCTCGACACCCAAACACTTGCTCAAGATATTACATTCCATACAAAGGAGAACAGTCCGTCTTGTGGATGACCTATCTCTTTACTATCGATACTACTACGAAAGGTGTTCGATCAAGCTGGCACTTATGATTATGCTGAGAGTTATGTCAAACAGAAACACCCGTCAGACAGAAGCTGCTCAGCAACGTACGATTGATTCAGTTGCATGCACCTAGGGCGTCGCTGGAATGGACTTCGGAGTAACGTCTTTCCCGAAAATTACAACCTACAGCCAACGTCCATCGTTTTCTCCGTACACGTATCGCTCATTGAGTGGTATAGGAGTTTCCTTTTGTGTGTGTGCCGAACATTCAAATAAAAATAAACACTTGTTAAAGTAATGTAACTTTAATAAATTTAAACAACTTGCCTTTGGACACGTCATATCATAGATTTTTGTTACTATGTAATTTTGAAATGAAGTTCAAAAGATTTTCATAAAATTCAAATTCTTAAAACTGTAGAAATCTTTAACCCAATCTTTCATAACATAAGTTTGAACCATAGCGCATTTTTTTTTTCAGAATTTCAATAATTTTTATTATGGTATATAATAAATATATTATGTCAAGTTTCTGAATCGATACAATTTCCAGCTGATGAAAATCAAGCTTTTTCGAAGTGCTTCGCAAAATAAAATACTTAACCATCTCCATAAAAAGATTAAACGATTTCTAAAAGGTCTGAAACTTGACAAACCTATATGATTTACATAAATCTCAAACACTCATTTTTAGCTTAGTTTGAAATATTGCGCATTTTGCCGGAGTTTCAATTAATAACCAATACTTATAATCTTTTCATTTTAAGTCGTCCTCATAGTCAATCTGCACGTATTTATTGAAATCTCCCTTTAAATAGCGATAACCATATTATGTGTCCTATTAACTTTGTATAAGCTCAAAATAAACTAGGCACGTCAGAATGTAGTTTCGCATCTCTTTTGTAGTCAAATAAGTTTAGAAGATAGTTGAAACTATTTTGCGTAACAGAATATCCAGACGTCAGCTGGAAAATGAACGAGTAACGGGTTAGATTATTTTATCTGTCTGAATAAATTGCGAAATATCAAGAAATATGGCAAAGTAACGTGCCGTATCAGGTTTAAAAAGTATGTTCATTTAAAGATTCAGAATTTAATACTCTAAAAGTCAAGAAGTATTTACGCAGACAACCTCAATAAAAATTGTCTTAGACTACTGCAAGTAATTTCGTTTTTAGCCTTCTCAAATATGTACGTTCGTGGAAATACAACAGCCGTCACGCTGCAGTTAGTCATTTTGTTCTCATTCTCGATGTAATCTTTAAAAAGAAGCTTGTTCGCGGTCTGTAGCTCCTGCAAAACATCAAGTGGTTTTGCTATCTCAATTTATTTTCATTTCTCGTATATAGATAGCTTGTTCAATTGGCTTCAGACATTTTAATATAAACTATGTTATATAAAAGTTATGACGTTACAAATCGAAAGTGGATAATGTTAATATTAATCTAATCATGATGGGTCATTGGATGCATAC
This sequence comes from Pissodes strobi, assembly GCA_016904865.1. Classification (NCBI taxonomy): domain Eukaryota; kingdom Metazoa; phylum Arthropoda; class Insecta; order Coleoptera; family Curculionidae; genus Pissodes; species Pissodes strobi. Next base: position 181,325 of record MU182692.1, read on the forward strand.
ATTCATAAACAACATGGTCAATATGTAACTTTTCGTTTTATGCTGCTTTTTTGTTTTACATTCAAATGTAAAGCGCAATGCACATAACGTGATATACACTGATTAAAATATGAAGTGGATAATACATTTTCTGATAAATTAAAATGTCCATAAGGTAAAATGTAGCTGACTAATTTAAAAAACTTATCCTACCATGAAGCTCTACATTCTAGTTTAGGCTTGTTAACGTCTCACGCCTTCTATAAATACAGCATAATTATTGAGTATTTACTAACATATAAAATGATTAGATTTATTTTTTAGTTTAGAGGTTGTGACTTTTTCCAATGCAAGGCATTACTTAGATAGTAAGTTTGAGTAAATTATAGATATTTTAAGCCGAACTAATTAAGGTCTACGGGCTTAAAGAGGTAGGTTCGAATTACCAATATTTTCAGATTATTACTATTACTACTAATAGTGAATATATAATTTAAATGCGTATCTGTATATGTACGCACACATATAATGAATTGGACCTTATGTGTTACTGAGAAGGCAAAAAATAACAAAACCAAACATTACCTTAAAATATGGATATAATATATTTGTTAAAAATAAAAAGAAAAATCACCCAAATGTGCATACGTTTTTTCTTTTTGGTAGCCATTTCTTTCTTGCTTTATTTTCATGTTCGGCACACACATAAAAGGACAATCCTATACCACGCAACGAGCGGTGCGTGAGCAGAGAGGACGGTGAACGTTGGACTTGAAGCGCTATAGCACAGTTTATACCGTACCCGAATCAGTTAAACAACTCTCCACGTGTTTTGAAGCCAAGCGCTTCAACCAATAGGAGAGCTGGGAGTTCTTATCTTGAGCCTGCGTTCAATGAGTGACCGCTGCCTTTATAAATAAAACATCAGTTCGGCATATATCTATATCTCTTTTCAATATGATACCGTCTGTAAGGAGAAAGAGATAGGTATAGTGTTCGCGAGAATTAACTGTAAAACGAGGCACGCAACAGGCTTGTATTGTGCTTGTATTCAGATGAGATCTCCATTATTGATTTTCTGCGCGGCGACAGGAAAAATATGTTGATTGAAAAGAAACCGAAAAGCGAAAACTACCATCGTGTTTGTTCGAGAGTCGGCTTTGTTTGTAGTGCTTTTTGTGGACTGCTTTCGGGAATTTTATGTATTAAATCCATAGACTTAGTTATATGCCTATGATTAGATCCTAGTTCGACTCTGTCCACGGCCCAGCTGGCCGTATAATTCTGACGTTTCCAATTAATAATGCGCATACTCGAAATATGAGAATTCATGAAAAAATAGAATTTGGCTTCACTAACATCAAAGGTGCCGGCTCCGAGTTGTATAACTGATTCGGTGACGGTATAAACTGTGGCTGCAGATTTTAATTTCGGGAAATACGTTAGTCGGAAGTCCATTCTAGAGCGAGGCAGTCCTCCAGACAAAGGAGGAGTCCCGCAACAGCGACTCCTAGGTGTTGGCAATTGAATCGTATGTTGATGAGCGGCTTGTGTCTGACTGGTGTTCCGTAGTAGTATTGATAGTAAATAGAGAGGTCCGACCCTTTTCTTCGATGCTCAAGGCTATCACGGTCTTTAGTATACTCTGTGTCATCCACAAGATGGACTGCTCTTCTCTGTATGGAATCTAATATCTTGAGCAAGTGTTTAAGTGCAGAGCTCCACACATAAGAACAATATTCCAGAGATGGTCTTTTCTGGGCCTAATAGAGCAGTAAGAACTGATGAGGTGTATACAACCTTTTGGCTCTATAGAGTGCTCCTAGCTTTTGTGCTGCTGCCTTGGTGATTGTAGTGACGTGATTACGCCAAGACATGTTATTTTCTACGTTGATGCCCAGCAAGCTTATGGATGAGGCCAGAGTCAGTGTTTGTCCTGTCATTGTTAAGTCAGGTCCTGGGGGTTTCCTTTTTTTGAGAAGACAGCTGCTTGAGTCTTTCCCGCGTTAAACTGGACATTGTTTTCTTTACATCATTCCATGATGGCGTTCATATCCTTATTGATGGCAGCAATCTGATTTTTGTCGCTCGCATTGGGAACCAGCAGCGGTCATTGGAGTCAGCGAAATGAATGAGGATATAAGAGTGCTGTCGTCTGCAAAGCTGTAAATAGAATTGTTTGTCCTATCTAAGAGGTCGTTGATATAGATCAGGAACAGTGTGTAAGATAATTTACACATTTGAAGAATTCCGGCATTGATTATAAATTATCCCGAGAGATGTCCATCAATGCCAACTCGGATGCTTCGATCTCTAAAGAAATTGGAAAGCCATAAAAGCAGTGCTGGTGGTAGTTCGTATGCTGTCAATTTGCTTAACAATCCGTCATGCCACACCCTATCAAATGCTTTGGATATGTCGAGAAGCACTGCGTGAGATTCGTAGCTCTCGGTGGCTTTGGTCCGCAGGTAGGGCACGTAAGTCAGGAGATCTCCCGTTGATCTGTGCTTGCAGGAGCCGTACTGGCGATCGTTGATGACGCCTGATGATTCGAGATATTCTAATAGCTGTTTATTGGTTAGTTTCTTCATGACTTGGAACGTAATGAGAACTAAGGCAACTGTTTTTTAGCTTTCTTCGGGATTGGTTGCACCTGAGCGCATTTCCGCCTATAAGGAAAGCACGCAATTCGATATGATAGGGAGAAAACCTGCTAGTGGAGCTGTTAGTTCAGCAGCATATTTTGTTAAGCACTATTGCGGGGACGCCATCCGGTCCTGAGGCTTTGTTAGTGTCTAGGCTTGTGAGTATCCGTTTCACTTTGCGTAGACGAAATACCAGACCTGGCCTTGAGGAATTCACTCTCAGGATAATTGGGAGAGCCTTTTCTTGAGGATTTTAGGTAGATGATGTAGACATTTCAGCATGAAACTTCGCTTTTTCTTTGGTCGTTTACGCTATTGATGCTTCATCTTTGATCAGTGGTGGGGTTAACGCCTTGGAGAAACCCTGATTGACGGCTTTGGCAACTTACCAAAAGGATCTGATCCGTTAGCACAGTTAAGAAGCCTGTTCTTGATCTACTCGTTATATCCCTCCTTGCTCTGTAGTCTGCTTACACTGGTTTGGTGGTGATGAACATATTTCGATTTTCGATTCTTTCTGCCTGCAACGTGCGGAGAAACATTAGTTGCTGAGGAGGCAAATTATTCACACAAGCCCACAAGTATAACTGAAGACATTATTTCGTCGCTCTCTCAATTGTCAGCATCCTCTTCATTTTCTGTATCAAAAGCGAATTCACCAATTATTTCTGCTTTAGTTAGGAATTCACCACCTTCATTTTTCCCTTGCACCCAGTCTTGTATATTCTGATTTGACACAGTTTCGCCGATTTTCCCAAACATTTCCTTGATTTCAGCCAACTCATTACTAACTTAGATTTTATTAGATGGAAGGAATGTACTTAATGGTAAAATATATTTACTAATAAGGTCTTCTTCAGACTGGTTTTTATTCATAGCTAAATCGACAACTTCTTTTTCAGTCTCAGGTAAGTCGGGACAAATAGGTTTCCAGGATTTTATGAACAGCTCAGGTTTTACTCTTTGCCACGCTTCGTCGAGAAAAAGTACCACGTCTTTTAAATTTACTGTCTTGAATGTATGTGCAATATCACCACCAGATTCAACAATTTTTGAAAGAAGTTTCTTGTGATAATTAAGTTTAATGACCTCGACGTGTTGATCCATGTGCTGCAGAATTGGTGTACAATTTGGTGGAAGATAAATGACAAAAATTTATTTATCTTCACTCATTAATTCTAAAGCATCAATGCATTATCCAAAATTAACACATTTTTCTTGGGTAATACTAAGTCCTACATTTTTCTTTCTACCGTCGTCTCAAAATAAGAATGAGACCAGTCCTTAAACAGATCCCTTGTTATCCAAACTTTTGTTTCCTCATAAATAATAATTGGTAAATTGAAAGTTACGGAAAGCACGTCGGTTTTTAACGAATAACGGTAGTTTGTGACTTCCTGATGCGTTTGCACATGGCATGAAGGTTATCCTTCCCTTACTTAATTTTCAACTTAATTTAACAAGGGGGTTCACCATCCACGGCCATCCTAGACTTATCCTAAACGTCTTCAGCCAAGTAATCTATGGTTACTCGCACATACGTACAATTATCCGCATAAGGACTCGTTCAAAGAGGATTGTGGCCGGTTCAAATAGGATCATAACAAGACCAAATTTCAGATAGGTCTTTATTCGGCTTTAAGCGGGTATAATATAACTTTAAGTAGTCTGATCCATTTTGAACCAGTTCTGATCTGCATTGAACTGGTCCATATGTGGGCACTTGTAGATATTTGTAAATAACTTTAGGCCACTTGGCTGGAAACTCCGCTGGTGACGGTGGATAATGAACCCCAACCAATACCTACTATTGGTGCTGTTTATTTCTCGGATTAAAAAAAAAAACGAATGCACCTGGTGCGTATGGCCGAGACTCCTTCATTGGACATATTTTACTACGGGCGGATAGCCCATGATGGGCAAAGGACTGCAAACCAAGGGGCTACGTGTATGGATCAGTATGATCGAGTATAGAGACTGGCGATGAAGTTGGGCGAAATTACAGTTGTGATGAGGACGACATGTACCAGAACTCTAACTAGATTGAGTAATATTGCCGCCTCTAGCATAAGCCCTAGAATCCTTTCTACATGGAAGCTACGGGGTGTCGGTTACCCAAGGGAACTTACGCGACGAATGATTAATATATAAGTATTAATCATTCGTCGCGTAAGTTCCCTTGGGAGCGAAAAAATGAAAACGCACCATTTTGCCAGACAACACAAAAGATCAGATAGCTCCAATAAATTGCATGAAACGAGAAAGAATTATGCTACTCTCCGCGTATCGTAGAAAAGCATATCAAAAGAGCCCCTTAATTTGAATTTCTGGATGCATCATGGAAATAGGGCTGCAATGAAGAGAAATGTGTGAGGCTAGGTAGGACCAAATTAACGTTAAGTGGATAAAGCAGACCTATTGAGTTTGTGTAAACGTGTCTTATGAGGTGACATGAACGAACGAGGTCATGTTGTTGTAAATGGGATGTAATACCTAGTGATAGCAAAGGAAAGGTTTTGTGCATGGATCATATTATTAGATACGAAGATACGCACTACTGCAATGTATTCCGTAGGGTGGAAAGAAGCTAGCATTCGCGGCCCAGAAATATACAAAATAGGCAAAATATTGCAATAAAAACTGCCATAATATCATTAACCATTCTGCGCACCTGTCCACCTACACGGTTAATGAATCGATACTTTCGCTACATAATTAGATCATATTCAAATATTCTAAGGAAGTCAGGCTAACCTGGCTGCAGATAAATCGCAACCGACGTCAATGGGATACCCTCTTGCGCAGAGAGCTCCAAAATTATTAGCGGTATTAGAGTGGGTGTGTACAAAAGAATTAAGCTTATTTTTGCGCCATGGGATATATGCATCATTTTTATTTCTCCAATGGGAATAGTATATATATTTGCTCAAATGAAGAGCTGCTCTATTGGCCCTCGAAACTCATGAATTTACTCTGTGTTAATGTCTGACTGTTGTAACAGTCTGATTTTGTCACTGTAAAAGATTATAACTTTTATTTTTATGCTGCATTTAGCAAAAAAAGATTCCATATTTACACTAATTCGGTGGCTATCCTGATCATCTTTTTTCTTATGTTGTCCTCCAGCACTTTGTGACTATATTATTTTTTTAGAGTAGATATATTTTAATAATTATGTTTACTTGCAGTTCTATATTAATAACCTACATTTGATCCTCGTTTGATCGGTCAAATTCATATACTACTTTCAGTTTGAATATTTCACTTCTAATCTCAGGGTGATATGGCTTTACTTGTTGAGGCCACTGATTTGCTTTGAGATACTGCTGCTGCTTTATCATTTACGTGTTAATTGGACAATAATTGTTAGTTATCACATTTTGTTTACTTTCTCTTCAATAGTAAAAACTAGTACCTGTTGCTTATTTTCTTTTAAGACTTGTTGATGTCTGCATAGACTGCTCATTGTTGTTTCATCTCATAGCGCTCTAGGGATTTAGGGCGTATCCCTTACATATTTTCCCGTGGTTTTCTCTTATTTCTCTTTAATTTTCTCACAAACGTCAATGTTTGCTTTCCTTTCTTATGTTTTAGTGGATTTTGAGGTTATTTTGAAGTTCCACCTTCGTACCGACAGTTGTGGACTTTGATATTTGGGATTTCTTCTTTATTATCTTTTCAATTAATATTCGATTGGTAACCCTGAATATTAGTAATGGGCTATTTTTGTATAATTGTTGCTGCCGATTCGGATTTTTAAAGGTTTATTATTTCTTTTAGGAATATTTCCTATTGTTTATTGAAAAAAATGATTTTAGCTCATTAGTTGTTGCTTGGGCAGTCGCTTTACAACGCTTAGTTCTCGTTTATTATCTTAGAAGTTTTCCATGTATTGACCATTTATTCATTTCGACAAGTGCTCTCGGCACTACCATTTTTTTCTGAACTGAATTTTGTTCTCTAATTCGGTGGAAGTTGCAAAGGCAAATTGATTGAAACCGATGATCTGGTGCTTTTATAAATACCTACTGGGAAGAGAGGAAGCGTTTTGCCGTAGTGCAGTTCAAGGTGACTCAACCTTTTTGTATTATGTTGTACTACCCTTCTTGGGGATCTGGGATTGAGTCCCTAATTAGCGCTTGACATAACCGATTTATCGGGATTTTCGTACTGCACGAGAGGCTTTTGGAGTTCATCTTATAAAACCGAGGCAGTTGATCCTCCAGGCTGCCCTCATAACTCAAACAGGGTTTCACTACCGGAGCCAGAAGCCATTACAGGGTTTTTGTAACCGATTTTACTACCAAGACCAGATGCCATTACGCGTTTGAACCGAGAAGTCCCACTCCTGCCTTAGGGCAGAGGCACTTCGACCTCATCTGCTGAGATTGCAACCTTTTCAGCTCCTGACGACCTTCGGACCGATCTACCGGGGTATCGTTCTCCTTATTTTATTATTAACTTAGCCTTGTTGACCGAGCTTTAAGATAGCTTATATTGATTTTGTTAATTCTTTTATTTTTCAGCCGATTGATATAATTATTTATTGTGGCATTGACTGATAATATTGTTATTATTGCAATTATTATTGGTGCGGCTACTAATTCATATATTTCGATTTACATATCGGTATTAATTTTAAGTAAACCAAAGTGATCACTTCGGATAGTAGTGCTTAGAGTTTTTAGGTGTAAGGCATACAGTACCGAATTTACCAACATAATTTGTCTCAGTACAATCATCATATTGTACAATCATCATTTATTACTTAATACATTGCGGTTATTCCTTTGCTTTCTGTTTAGGTTTACTGTACGATTGTTGCTGATTTAAATTTAAGAAGGAAAAACCTAGAAGCCAATAGATGGAACCGTAAATTAAGATTGCGTTTTCTTGTTTAATAAAACGTGTCTAACAACCTCGCATAATATCAGCGGAGCTTTTCCAGTTTAGCTGGCAGAACTGGTGGCGCTCACGAACTCCACACCTGGAGCCGGGTATTGCACACATTACTTTCCGGTATTAGAAAAATTTTAAGGGACTTAGCCGGGATAATAATAGTGTTAAACTCATGTGACTTTCGAAACAGTCGACTGACTTGGACATCAAAAGGCTATTGACAAGGCAAGGTTCTATAATTCATCTAATGGGAATTAAAACTATAGTCAAAACCGATCTTATCGTGCGGGTCCAAAGGTCACAATTTTCAGTAAAAACTTCATTCGTGGCAGATTTTGCGTTAAAATCTGTCAAAGAAATGACATTTAATGAAAAATGTGACCTTTGGACCATTTGACTATATCATAAGTGTGTTTTACTTTACAGTCGTATAAAAAAATGCAATGGACTAGGGAGCAAAGAAACAATTGCGGATAGTTTCAGGAATCGACCTTCCATGGGGATAAACAGCTTCTGGTAAGAAGAAAGTTCGACCCGTATTTGAGCAAGTCTATGGTTTAAAGATAAAGTTCATAAGGCTCATTCAATGAGTCGTCATAGGGCATTCAGATAACTTAAAGAGGATCTAGCAAAATTATCTTATGATGAAGGCTCGCTCATAATAATTTTCATTAGAGCAATTTGTTTCTATGGTGGCCTACAGAAACGAAAATTAATTCGATGAAATACATACCAATCCGAACGTTTATAAAATGTATAGGATGATACCTAATGTTATGTATTTACTTCAGTACGTGATTTATGGACCAACTTTAAGTTGAAATGTTCATATAATGGTTGGTTTTCGACATACAGGATGCTAAATTTTTAATTATTATTTTACAAATATACATCCAAAGGGATATCGAATTCAGTTTTCACAGAGAAAGAAAAGAAAGAGAAGCTAGTATGGATTATGGATATCAATTCATGAAATTTTTTATTTATAATAATTCAAAAAAAAAATAGTTCTCGATAGGATGATGGGAAGTTATTATTATATATTTGACGCCTCTTCACATATTATTCTTATAGATTGAAACCTTGACATCTGCAAATAATTTGACACGAACCACCAAACTGATGCTGACCTAGGTCATTTTTTGGGGAAAGGTAAGTTTTCAAAACTTTTTAAAAATACTATTTTAAATTTCTTTTATACTTTATGTTTTAGCGACATTAGAATTTAGGTCTAAAAATGTATTATCCACTTCGTATTTCGAGTAGTGTATGTTCCATAAACATCGCTTCAGTTAAGCCCCTAATTCCGTTAGGAAATTAACATTGTCGAGGCTTGATTTTTATTAGCCCGGATCGGTATCGGTTGCCGCAATGCAACTATAAAAGTCGAGAGCGCTATAAAACGATCCCCGCGACACTCCCTCTTAATATCACGATTCCAGGAAGAAGGAAAAGGAAGGCAACGTTATAACTACATTAACAATTATTATCTCTTCCGTACGTTCTCTCTCATAATAATTCCAGCAATTGTTGCGTCTCGTCGCTGAATTTATTTTCCTGTGTCGTGTCGAGTTCCCACTTCACTTCACGCCCTACCGAGAAATTTTCATTAGAGCAATTTGTTTCTATTAATGAATATCCCATTAATAAAACATTCTCACTAATTGAACTTTTGGAATGCAAAATTTGTTTTTTATACGATAACATGCCAATAAATGTATCATACATTTTAAATAGTTTAGGACACATTAAGGCTACTACTACAAGTATGCATTCATAATTAATGCTCGTAGTAAAGCACTTATTAATATGCGCTGTCCGTGCAGACGTACTAGATACTTATACCAGACAGAAACTAGTACTAGTAGTACACAATTCCAAAAGTTGAAATCTATTGCACTATCAGAGCATTATCCAAAAAGTATACCAGGTCGATTAATGGTAAACCTGGTTTGATTTATGCGTCCAGGTGTTCCATCAATTTTCACTTCTAGTATAGAAACTGATCAGGAATGAATTACATCTGTAGAGGTAACAATTAAGCCAATAAAGCATTAAATCAGACTGTTATCCGATTATATAACCAGCATGAACACTTTTGCGAATGGGTCTATTTGTATAGAAGATATGTTTTAAAGAAGATTTTACAATAACCACATACTACAATTAGACCCATGAATGCTATAAATTAGTGGCATGTATTATAAAAAGACAGGACGATCAACATTTTGAACTAAAGCGTTTATGACTTGTTTGATTTAAATAATGCGTGGGTCGAAACCTGTTAGATTATGTGAATAATTAAAAAATATATTATATGAGCCATATTAAAGTTTCACACTTTTTCTCCTCTTTTTATGCATTGCACCGATTTGATTTATTTCTTGGAGGATTAGTAGGCGGCTATGTTCTTGTGAGGCTCTCCAATTTTGATCAAAACGTTTTAAACAGAGCCAGACTTACGTGACTTTTTCTAAAGTGCTGCATTTGATATCGCTATAAAAGAAATATCTTTTAGTTAAATTTGAGCTGATAAGTTTTTTCGATAGCTAAAATTCCGGAAATACACATGCTAAACCTAAACTGTTAAAAGACTAGGAATCGAGAAATGTTTTTTTCCCTGTTGAGCAAATTAAAGTTTCACTCTTTTTATATCTTTGGAATTCATTATTTTATTTATTAATTGATCTCATCCATTTTCTTTGTCATTATGAGACAGACATTTCTAAACCAAAAGCCAGTGTCATATAGAGTGAATAGAAAATCAAATAGCAACGTCTATATAT
>MU182692.1:196633-223263 GCA_016904865.1 Pissodes strobi
TATTCCCAGAAAAAGTGACAATTATTTTGTTAAAAGAACTTGGAAAATAATTGTAAACATTCAAGATAAATTATAAACAGGGCGAGCGGACAGCGCAGGCAATGATGAACCTTAAAGTTGATATGATTAGCAGATTTTATTATATAAATAGTCAAGCGGATCATCACTCCGACAGGCTCCTAACTCATCCATTCCGCTGTAAGCATTGCTGCAGTCCACAGGGATGTAGTTTTGATTGCTCTATCGATATCCTATTCCTCAAACTCAACTCACGAGATGCAGCTCACAGGAGCGTAGCTCTTGGGAGATGCCCGTCTAAAGTACTAAAGTAGCATCTAAGATAGATCTGTCATAAATATAGTTACAGTGCCTTAAGCCTGAAAGTGCCGAGTGAAATTAAGATAAACTAAGAACACTTAAATAACTATCTAATTAAATAACCAAAACTCACCCCAAATTAAAACACATCACCGCTCTTACAGAAGTTATACAGGGACCAAAACTTATAAAACAATTTAAACTGTACTTTTAAATTCAAGTTATGCGACTACAATTATCGAGTAGCGCGTTTTTAGTTTCTTTAGTGTGACATTATTTCATTTAGTCTTGACACGTGGGCTACGTTAAAAAAAATTATTTTACAAGTGACCCAAGCCGTCACATAAACAATTGAACAATACCGTCATTCTCAAGACCGTCGTTGTGAGACGTCAAAATCAATTGAGTTGAAAATTAAAAAAAAAAAAATCAATTATTCGCACCAATTCTTTAAAAAAACATTTTGATTAGTGTACGCAGGTCTACTACTAAAGCTAATATAATTCATAATTCCAATATAACATAAATTCAAATCGTGCGAGTACCGCATATTATGTTATTCAATCATCGCATGTCAGACGTCGCCAGTCTACGCCTATGCGCAGGATTGCCTCAAGACGTCAACAGTGCCATCATATGGTCTAAGTATATGAAGCCGTATATTTGGCCGATACACGAGAATACTGCAAAGGAGCGTAGAAACCTGTCATCTTGATGAAGGTTAGCAACGCTTGATCTGCCACGTTACAAGTCCATACCTAGAAAAAAAATAATTATATAGTAAAAGAAGGTAAAAGTATATTAACAGCTGATGTAAATGATAGATAAAACTATTATAAATCAGTAAGATATTATAACAAATTTGTATAGGAGCAATTAAAGAGCTTATCCTTAAGCTGGCGCTTCAAAAGTTAGCGAAATTTGCACTTTTTTAGAGATTCAGCTCATAGGTCTGATATACTTAAAAGGCGGCTGTTGGGGACAAAATGTGTATAAAATATGTATAACTTATCGTTTTTCACCGTTTGGTGATAGATAACACTCGTAGTGTGATTGAATCATAATTAAATACAAATAAATTGATTACACCCGAGGTAAACAGGATTGTCGATAGAATAGATTCCTTTATATGCAACAATCGCTGGAAAGCAAGCTGTCACTCCGTCAAGGAAATCGTTATTAATGGTTCTCAATATAATATATCTTTGTCTCAGGCAATGTCGTGTTAAAAAGAATATGTCAAATAAAGAAGAATATGTGTCTGCCCTCTCAAATGCATCCGCATCCGCGCATTGTCCCGCTCTATTCTACCTGCCGCGCCGCAGCCCGTCGGGTAAATCAGATTTTAGTGCTGTATAATCGTTCACTCGTTAAGCAGCTAAAACGTTGTAGCTCTCTCTATTGGCGCCAAGATATTTTGGGCCTTTTTCTCATTTTGTTTGCACAGATATTTAGAAAATAATTGCTGTATTCTTTGTTACCTTTTTTCAACACTGAATTAAGGACCCTTTTGGCGTTTTAATGCTTTTTCTACAGACAATATCACTCGCAGCGTCTATTCTGTCGAAGATAGAAGAAGGTAAGATGGCAGATGAAAGACAATTCTATTCCTGTCCTCGAGCAACTGTTCAAAGTATTATCTATTTTCCTGGTGAAGTTAATTGAGAGAATTGCAGAAGACGAAACCTAACAAGGTATTTTGTGTGAACAGAATGGCAGTTAGTTGGATCATTAAAAGAACGTTAATTAAATTCAGTAAAGAAGAAAGTTGATGTTGGATTTAATTAATCAAGAAATTTTTTTAGACATTTAAAAATAGTTAACCTTATGTACGGTACCTATTTAATTATATGTATGAAAGGATGAATGGTTGAAAGTAGTTAGAAATCATTGTATATATTAATCATATTTAATGCAAATTAATTGTTGCATTATTAAAGTACCTAATACCTAAAACACATGTTTTAATTCTCACCGTATGAATAAAACCCCCACGATCATATTTTAATATACTCCATTAATGAAAGTGGTTAGTTATAAAGTTTGTGGTCATAAATGATTTCAGAATTAATTGTTTGTTAAAGAAAGTCACTAGTCTGTTACTAGCACTAAAAGGTTTTAAAATCATGACGATAAAGTTGAATCACTATATCACTGTGTCTGTAATGTTCCAGTTATAATTTCGCTAAAAGTTTCGGAAGAGCTGTTGGGAATTACTAAACCACTTTCTGAGTTGCAAGAAAAGTCAATCGATTTATCTTGTCCAATGAATGCTATTCAAAGACCTTTAGTGGTTAAAAAAAAACTTAAAAAGCAACCAAAATTTTCTATAACGTCACAATTTGCCGCCATAAAATTCCCGTTTATATTTTACGAAAGACGAGAATTTCTCAAATTTAGAAGAAGAGGGGAAAGCGAAGTGGCCAAACGTAGCGCATGTGCTAGAGGTAAGCTCATACTCTTGATTTGTTCAATCCAAATTTTTTTCAAAATTTTATATATCCTCCCATTTTGCTGCCATAATACCGGCGTTTATGTTTAACAAATAAGTTTTAAAGGACGAGAATTTCTCAAATTTAGAAGAAGAATGGAAAGCGAAGAGACCAAAGGTATGCTCTGGGCGTTCTTAATGTGTGCAATCCAAATTTTTTCGAAAATTCTATATATTATCTCAAAATATAAAACGTAGCACATTACCAGCATATGCTCTAGACGTTCTTGATTTACGCAATTCTACCTTTTTCCGAATATTCAAGTGTTATGCTTTCCAGCCTTTCAATGACTACAGTTTCAGTAGAAAGAACTATTCATAGAAACATTAACATTAGGTTAAATTAGATTAGATTTTTTTTTAATTTTTCCAGAACGGCCTGTCCAACACTACGACCTGTAAGATCTATTCTGGCTCTCCTTGTTCTTAGAGCATGTCATCTAGTGTTGAACCTTTGATTATACTCCATAGTCTTGATAATAACAGTGCAGCATGTAGCTGTCAATCATATTTGAACCTCGCTACCTCCCCATCAGGGACCAAGATGGCATCCGTCTTACAACAAAACCAGTGATCGTAGAACGATGGCGCCAGTACTGTGAAACACTTATGGCTGCAGAGAAGAATAATTTTAAAGACGGAAGTGGCGTTGGAGGCATCCAGGAACAGGAACCTCCAATATTGAAAGCAGAGGTGGAGGCAGCTCTTCGCAGAATAAATATTCGGAAACCGCCCGGGCCGGACAACATTGTTAGTGAAATGCTAAAAAAGATCGGCGACAAAGGAATTCAGCTACTCCACCAAATATGTCTTAAAGTGTGGTAGACTGACAAATGGTCAGAAGAATGGAGAAAATCAATATATATTCCTATTCGCAATAAAGGTTCTAAAGATGAATGCGGCAACTATAGAACTATCGCCTCATTAGCCACGCTAGCATGGTATTATATATATTACATATACGCTGAAAACTATCTTTTGCCCCAAATACCACTAAAACAAGCTGGATTTGTACCTGAGAGAGGAACACGAGACCATCTAATGCATGTTCGTCAAATAATAGAAAAACTTTATAAATACAACGTTCCTGTGATGCTATGTTTCCTAGATTACAGCAAGGCCTTCAACACGGTCCAGTGGAGTCAGCTGTAGCGTATCCTGAACGAAATAAGCACCCAAACATATTGTTCATCCTACAAAGTTACTGTACGATAACAATATGGCACAAGTAAAGATAGGGGGTGAATACTCTGAAAATTTTAAAGTAGGAAATTGAGTGAGATACGGTTCTATTCTTTCCTCAATACTTTTTACCTGCTGCAGTGAATGGACTATCACCAGGCTTTGGAGGGCTGGGAGGGTGGACTCTCTATTGGAGGAAAAAGGATATTTAATCTGCGATACGCCGACGATACACTTATAATGGCCAAGGACGAACCAGAAATGTATGAAATTCTACAGAGCATAGAGAAAGCAAGCTTAGAATTGGGTCTATGACTAAACAGTTCAAAATGCTGTCTTATGATAGTGGACAGAGCTAAGACATTACCACCCTTACGGCTCATTAACGACATCGAAATGAGCGATCATGATTTCTACCTCGGCGCACGTATAACTAACAAGGGGGGCCTGAATCCGAAATAAAGCCTAGAATTGGAATGGCCAAGGAAGCTTTGGGCATGCTGGCAAAAATATGGAAGGACCACAACATTCACAAAAAAAACGAAAACAAGACTAATGAACGCACTAGTCTGCCCCATAGCAACTTATGAACTATAAACGCCTCTTGTCGCACGAGAATAGAGTCCTTCGAAATGACGTGCTACTGGAGAATGCTAAGAATACCCTGGACAGCACAAAAACATCCTCAAAGAACCAGAAATAAAAGATCACAACGTCGAATGCTTAAATTTTTCGGACATATTATACGAAAGGACGGGATGGAGAGGCTTATGATCCAAGGAAGGGTAGACGACAAAAGACTGAGGGGCAGATCTCCTGTGAGATTCATAGACCAAATAAAGGACCTAATGCTTATGTCGGTTTCAGAAGTAATGCGAGCAGTAGAATACAGAGAAGAATGGCGAATACTGACACACTTTATCCATGCATGAGTCACAACATTCATGAACGAACTACGCCTGGAGGGAGAGAGAAAGAGAGAGTTGTAGCTTTAAACGCAGCTTCACGATAACCTCACGGTGGCATAAGACGTGGGTTGCAGCTTTCTCTCTTTTTTTTGGCAGGTTTTAAGCTCCTCAGACAGTCGACACTGGCCGATCGATAAACCTACCATCATTCTGGCAGCCTTTCTCTTGTGGCTTGTTAAGTCAGTTGCGAGCTTTGCTGAGGGAGCTCTTAGTGAATTTCTTAGCTTATCTCTATCCTGGCTGGACATTCCACTGTTCCTGAGACTTCGTTGTAATCTATTTCGTAACGGCTACCTTAATAGTATACCTGGCCATCCTACAAAAGGGTTCTGGCCCCATCGAAGAGTCCAACAAGCACGCTTTGGGTATTTCACAGGTTATTTCGTTGCCTCTATAGCATTCGTGCCCCGGAGCCCAAGCTAGAGTCAATTTGTTTTCACTCACTAGCAGTTTGGGTCTTGGCCTTAAATACCTTTAGTGCTGCCTGGCTATCATAGTAGATTACCACCGTCTTATTGGTATTTTTCTGTCTTTCATTTCATTTGCGCAGTATTCTGTGGCCGTTACTTCTGTGAAACAGCGTGACTAGATTTCCGATAGATATTGGAAGAATTGTTCTCGTCCTTGGTTCATATATACCGGTTGCGATTTTACTAAATATACATAACGCCAGCACAAGACACGCCTACCGTAATACGTCAACTTTAAAAATCTCCGATATACTCGGCGCCAGCACATCGCACTAAATATACTGCGCTCCAGCACAGGGCTTGGTGGAAGCAGATGTATAGAAGTTTGGCTCAAGTGAGAATGCGTATTTTTGTGTACTTTTTTTTTGGGTTAGTTAGTTTTTTGACATGCATTGGGTTAGCTTGGATTAGTTTTTGTTGGTTGCGTCCCGCAGCCAGCGAAGCGAGTGGAGAGCATTACATGAAGAGAAAATGTAAAAAAATTTTGCATTTCGAAAATTGAT
The DNA here is from genome assembly GCA_016904865.1 of Pissodes strobi. Lineage (NCBI taxonomy): Eukaryota > Metazoa > Arthropoda > Insecta > Coleoptera > Curculionidae > Pissodes > Pissodes strobi. Next base: position 202,566 of record MU182692.1, read on the forward strand.
GAGAGACTATAATATACCTGACGTATTAGGATAGACGAGTCTTGTGCTAGCGTGAAGTTAATTTTGTAAAATCGTGTATACGTCAAATATATTATAGTATTTTTCACCTATTTGGAGATGCAAAGAATTTTTACATTTTTACTTCATGCAATGCTCTCCACTCGCTTCGCTGGCTGCGGGACGCATCCAACAAAAACTAACCCAAGCTAACCCAATGCATATCAAAAAAACAAATTAACCCAATAGAAAATAAATACCAAAAACTTTCAAGGGACGCGCGTCGAAACCATTGCCTCGCATTCTCACTTGAGCCAAACTTCTACACATCTGCTTTCTGCTAGCCAAGATGACATGACACCAAGCCTTGTGCTGGAGCGCAGTATATTTAGTGCGATGTGCTGGCGCCGAGTATATCGGAGATTTTTTAAGTTGACCTATTACGGTGGGCGTGTCTTGTGCTGGCGTTAAGTATGTTTAGTAAAATCGCATACCGGTTCCGTCACCTTGATTGAGCCATTTTCCAGTCGTATCCTTCTGGTATTACGATCGTAAAATTATTTTCAATCCTGTATGTTGAAGTGACGTAATCAATGGGCAAGATTTACATAGATATTAATGAAATTATTAATAAATTTTGTCAAACCAAGCGGCGAATTGCGACATAAAAAATATTGTATTATTTTGTTTAGGTTTTAATATGATTAATTTGTTTAAATAAATAACATAAGTACCTGGCACCTATTATTTGCTCTATTTGCGATCTCTTATTTTGCACTTATATTTAAACTCTTACTAGAAAAGGATCAGGCATAGGTGCCAACTCCAAGGAGGAGCTCAAGGGTCGCAGTCCGCTCTAAGATGGTACTAATGAGGCTTATTCATCTCTAACAAAAGTTCTAAAAGTAGTAGTAGTCGATTCTAGAAGCGACTTGGCATCCCATGCTACAGACTTTATTTTTATTAAATAAATAATCCATACTCACATTGTTTATGTTCCCCTAAAAAAAATAAATTTTTGACCACTTTTGACAACTCTAGACGTAATCTAGGAAATATTTCGTTTGCGGTGCCTTGGCTGTGTCCTGCCCGCCTCCTATTTTATTACACGTATGAGCCATGCGAAATAACATTTTGGCTACGCTACTGGCTCATTGTAAAACCAACTTCAACACATTTAACAATGGTTCTATTTGTATAGTTAGTATGTTGATTCAGGAAGGCTGTACAATATTCACAAGAAAATGGGGCCAGTGGATGCCTTGAATAAATCATATACAGCGAAAAAGTAAGGACCCAACAAGTTATTACAGTATGTGCATAAAAGAGAATTTTATTAGATTATATGAATAAATAATAAATTTATTTTAAAATCACGTTCATAGATTTTGATAATATGTTTGTTTCATGACTCCAAAAGCAAATATGAAACTCAAACTAGTGTTACACTGTTCCAATAATTGAAATAACATAAAAGTTGATTAACAAGACATAAAAATGCGACATTATGTCCTTCAAATAAGAACAAAAACCAGTTGATATTGCGAATAACCTTCAATGTAAGTCGAATTGAAGATGCCTTTTATTTTCTCACGGCCGGCATAACTAGCATCAACATATTTTGGAATTGATCTGTTCGTATAACTTTTTATTATCCACAAGATAATGGAACCAGTAAACACCATTAATAAGTGGTGCACAACGAGGAAATTAAGGCCCACCAAAAACCTGTTTTAAAGAGCTAAAGAGTTATTTCTTTGATGTAATATTTTCACGACTTCATGCACTTTGTGTCGCTATCTAGCTAGAAACTTGGCCTGGTTCAACTAGATGTTGGTTGTTCTACTGCTGGATTTCGAGGTGGTTAAGATGCTTAGGCAGGATTAGTCTGTAATGATCCGTGGGCTCGTGAATAATTCTAATTAATTTATTTAGTAAATTAATTCAAAGCTTTTAGCAATCAAGCAAAAAATAAATTAAGTTGCGTCCTAGTTAACCGATGAATAAAAATTACTAAACTAAGACTTGAACTAAATGGCAGACCAAAACTTGAAAAAATAGAAATAACTCCCTTGTTGATTCAAACTTAAAATCGAAAGCCTTGACCCTGGCTATAGTTAATTTAAATCGCAACTTATCCACAAAAGAAAAGCCAGGAAACGTGCTAAAATAAGATCTAGCGTACGCCATCCTAATATAAAATATTTACTATGGAAAAATAATTCCAATAACTGGCAGGCGTAATCGAATAAAACTTTTTAACAAATAATTGCGCATCTAGACCGAGTTTAGGGTCCTTGCTCCAAACCTTGGTATGTGGGTGGCTCAAAAAGTCGGCCAATAAAAAGCCAAAGTTTGTAATGCAAACACCTGCTATTTGACTAAACAATTTTAACCCGTAACCACATGTCAATTTAATTGAACATTATCACAGAGGTGGCGTCAAAATGACTCCTATATTGGAAGCCATGGAAAAAATATATGAAAAATAAAAATAAGTTTAAATTTATCTTATATTACTTAAATATGTTTTTTTAATATCGTTTTTAATAAGAACCTACTTTGGTAAAAAGCAACCAGGTTTTAAAGAAACATATTTTTATTGCACACAATTTTCGTGAATATTTGACATAAAATTTTGGATAACTTTTTAACATTTAACAAAACGCGGTAAATACATAAAACAGAAATCTTATAATGAATAAAAATTAACCTAAAAGTAATATTCTGGAAACATGCAATAGGTTTTCCCAAGTTCAGTTTTTTCATATTGCACAGTCCACGCAAACCTTTTTAGTGCAATCCATACATATTGGGATTTTACATATTATGCAGGAGTTGTTTTTCGCCTTTTTTTAGCTGGACAACGTTTGCAATATTTTCTGACCTCAAATTTTTCTTCTTGGTTAGCAGTAAGGTCTTCTTCTATTTTTAAAACACGACCAATAAATTTACTAGTTCTATAGAAGTAAACCAATTATCGGCAGTTATATTTCTGTGCGTGCCGAAAATTGGTTTAGCAAGTTTGAGCACTGCTTGCGTGGGCTGCTTGGAATATCGTTTTTCATTATCCGATAAATCAAAGCCATCCGAATCTTTGCCACAACAAATATATGCATAATACAGATATCCAGTTCAGGCATCGGTCAAAGCCATAATTTTTATTCCATATTTACAAGGCTTTACTGGCATGTACATTTTAAATTTTGAGCGTCCTCGAAATGAAACTAACATTTCATCTATACACGTATTTGTACCTAGGCTGTAAGCGCTTTAAAATTTTTTAACGAAAGCATTAAATATCTCAGAGTTTAGTTTCTGGGTCATCAAATCGTAAGCATAAAAGAATAATAGCAAAACGATTTGAATTCATCACACATCTGAATATATCTCTACCCGATCCATCCGTCGCAAAAATAGAACGAATGTCTTCGTGGTTAGATTTAAAGATAGCTGTAAGCATAAGCAAGCCAACAAAAGCCTTCAGCTCAATAATATCTAAGTCGCGAATATCACTTGAATTTTTATTTGTATATTTTCCTCTTAATTTTAGAAATAGTTTCCTGTAGAATCTCTGTTCGATGTGTCTTCTTCTTCAGTAGAAAGTCTCTCACAATCTGCGTCAATATCTTGTTCCGAATCGCTCTCATGATCACTGTAAATAAAATCGGCATCTGAATCAATATCACTGTCGTTTTGAATGTCATCATCCGCCCTTTGCAGCAAAGTTTCTTCATAGTCCGAATCGCCATATTTAACTTTTTTTGAGGGATCAGGAATGCTATCAAAATCCTGCACAAATACCTAAAATACACCGAGAAGATCCATAAAATACAGAAACAAGAATATAACATTTTCACAGACCTGTAGTCTTTTTGACTCCGTCGCTAATTCAAGTCGTAATAAAATCTGAACAACGTACACAAACAACTCAACAGTCTCAGCGCTAGTTCAATACTAATCGATGAAAAGGTACGTCTACGCCCGGGCAGATAGAGTGGGGAGAAAACAAGAAATTTCCCACCACGTACTTGCAAGGAGTCAAATTGACTCCGCGTCTGTGGTTACGGGTTAATTACACAATTTAGTAAGTGCGGTAACAATAAAAGCTAAACTCGAACTGTAAAAATCATGTTAACAGCAATAATGAAATTTTAATGCGCCTAAATATCAAAGAACCGCATAATAAAACTAATATTGCAATAATTTATAAAACATGTAAACAAACGTCAATTGCCCATTAAAATCGGCCGCGACTTAAATGTTCTTAGTGAATACAATTGAATAAGCCGGATACCTGCAAATTCCAGAGTTTCGAGGCGAAAAACAATCCTTGAAAGAAGGTATAAAAACAAAAATAGCTCGGAAAGAAGGGCAGTACGGCAAGATTCTTAAAAGGCGAATAATAGTGACACAATAATCTTCAAGCGCAATAATTAGTTTTCAAGTGGGTAGTCCGGAAAATAATTTGCATATAATATTCGGCTGTCTAGTTAGTTAAAGATTTAGGTCGTTGCTATGTCGATACGGGGATAAGAAAAAGTAGTTACATGTAAACGCCGTAAGTATAGTCCGATAAACCATACGTTTTTTCAGTGGTGTGCAAATTTATAGAGTCAGTTTTCCAGGGGTTGAAGCGCAAGTTACGGTGTATAGGATAAGGACTAGAAAGTAAGTTGTAGGTTTAAGTATTTTTAAGTATGTGTAACTAATGTAAGAAAATATGACGAAAGGTAGAGATGTGCTCTGAAGAGAAATGGAATTGAATGAAGGAATGTTTTTGCTGATTTTTGGGTTGCATTGAACAGAATAAGTGTTAGTGGAATTTAATTTTATTTCCTTGTAGATTTAATGCCTTGCAACCAAATGGAATTTTAAAGTTCTAGAGGAACATAGGAATGTTATCGCTTAATTTGGGGTGCACTAAACAGAATAAGTGTTAGTGGAAATTGAATTTTATTATCTTACAGATTTAATGCCTTAATACCGAATGAAATTTTAAAGTTTTAGAGAACGAGAAACAGATAACAGCGTTACAAGTTAAGTAATTTGCGACTTAGTTCCGACTATTATATCAAAATTTTTAGTTTGGCGAACTTTTGAAGCAACTAGGTAATAACAAAAATTTCCTGTACTTATTTGGGTCAGCCACAGACTTAATGAAGGAAATCATCATCATCATCATCAAACAGCCATTCGGGTCCACTGCTGAGCATAGGCCTCCCTTAGTGTATGCCAACTTGCCCGGTCCTGTGCTGCCTGTATCCAGTTTCCTCGGATTCTTTTTATGTCGTCCGTCCACCTTATGGGCGATCTACCCCTGCTTATGTGGGCTTCGTGTCTGGGTCCCCATTCCAGGATGCGCTTTGACTATCTTCCATCTGATGCTCTTGCGAGATGGCCAGTCCAATTCAATTTTAAGTTTGCTATTCGTTCTATCACGTCCGTAACGCCCGTCCTATGAAGTATAGTCGCGTTAGGCACCTTATCCCTTAAAAATAAGCTCAATATTGATCGCTCCATAGACCTTTGAGCGACGCGCAGCTTATCCACGATTTTACTGGTAAGCGTCAACGTCTCTGACCCATAGGTCAACACTGCCAAAGCACACTGATCAAATGCTTTCCTTTTGAGACATACTGGAATATTTGTTTTAAAGACATCCCTAAGCCTACCGAATGCTGCCCATGCTAAACTTATCCTTCTTTTCAACTCGCAGGTCTGGTTGTCTCTCCCAATCCTTACCTCATGCCCCAGGTATTTAAGAGGCTACCTGCTCGATACGCCACTAAGATTTCATCACTCTCAAGGTTAGACATATATTGTGTCATTGAGAAGTTAATTCTCAGTCCAACTTCCTGGCACGCATCTTGGAGATCATTCAACATACTCTGCGCTTGGTCTACACTACCAGCTGTTATGACAATATCGTCAGCGAATCTCAGATGGCTCAACAGCTCTCCATCGACCATTCATTCTAGTTCACTCTCTTGAGGGAATACGCCAGTACAGCAGTTAACCGTTTTGGAGATGTTGTATCGCCATGACGAACTCTTTCAATTCGAAACTTGTTTGTTGTTGTTTGTAGTCTCACACTTGCCGTTGCCGGCTCGTACATCCTCTTCAGTAATGTAATATATCGATGACCTATACGAGAGGCCGCCAGCGCTAACAACATTCTGTCCTGATTCACTCGATCGAAAGTCTTTTCGAAGTCCACGAAGACAACAGTTTGGAGATGGTAGTTTGTTCCGTAGCCTGCCCTAAATCCTGCTTGCTCACGTGGTTGGTAGAAATCCAGTTTGGACGTCAGGCGCTTTGCTATTATCTTCATAAAGACTTTATAAATGTGTGACAGCAGACTTATAGGTCTATAATTTTCTAATTTTGAGACGTCTCCTTTTTGTGCATTATAACTATTACTGCGTTATCCCAACCCAACACCTTGTTGTCCTCTTCTGAAGACATGCGTTGAAAAGTATGCTTATAGTCTTAAGCAGCGCGCTTCCGCCTGCTATAATTGATTCTATAGTAATTTCGTCATCGCCTGGGGATTTGCTATTTTTCATTTCTTCCAATGATTTCCCTATTTCGTCTAAGGAGATATCTGGGATATCTTCGGAGCCCTAATTTTGGATATGAAGCAAGTGGGGTATGTTTTCACGGGAAGTGTGGTTTTCTTTCCTATAAAGCTCAGTATAAAATTCCTCCACTATCCTCACAATCTTTTCTCTATTTGTTGTAGTTTGGCCGGCCTTATTTTGGAGTTTACCAATGATTGTGGTGCCAGGAGAGAAATTTCTTCGAAGCATTTGTTGCTTTCGATAATATTGTTTATTTGTTCGGTCTTAAGCCTTCTCAGGTCCCTCCTTATACTCTTCGAGATGGTTTTATTCAAGTTCCTCAGTTAGTCTGTATTTATGACGTATCTGAGAGTCACTTATCTTCTTTGTTGCATGAGTTGTTTTGTTCCCTCACTAAGTTTAGTTGCCCATGGTGTTTAGGTAAGGTATTTTCATCGAAATAGGGCGCCAACACACTGTTATTGCAAACCTGGTGTTAGAAAACGAACCGGAGTTGAAGAAAAGGTTGAAAACATAGTAAGTACATAAAAGCTTGAAATCTGGGTTCATTATAAGTCTATGCCAGTAAGAATGCACACCGGTAAAAATAGTAACAAGCCTATTAACAAAAACTAAATGAATTTACATTCTACTCGATGATTATAATGGGCATGTCTTTTCGTCTGAGCTATACTTGAATTGGTCAGAAATCTTGGTCGCTGGGTATAATAAATTACTTAAGATTATACTGTGTCTTATTTATAGTTAAAACTGGTTATTGAATTTGGATATTATTTTACCGTCTCTACTAAATTAATGGTAGGCTAACTTAACTGAATTATCAGCTCCCAGGGAGGCCGTCCCATATATGTACTGGGCAATAGTCTAAGTTTAGGAGATCTAGCCAGAGATGCATCTTCCATAATTGGATCTCAGCGTCAGTTGACGTTCGGGTTACAGGTTTAGAACATTCAGAGTTTTGTAGGCATATTGTCAATGGATGAACGGAGTTGGTGTGACATAAAAACTGCCAAACTAAAGGTCTCCTCAAGAATTTATTTTAGAAAATTTGCTGGGTATTACATGTTAAAGATTTCTTAAATTGTTTATAAGCTAGCCTTGTTTACATAACATTTTTTAGCTCAAAACTCAAAATTGGGACACGGTAATAATATATTAAGAGTCTGCACATTTTAGTAATTGTATGTATGTAACCCGGCAACTGTTGGTTTATGTAAATTTTCACGTCGTTTGATAGCCGTTAATAAATATATGTATAGGAAAAACAGAAATTTCGAATAATAATGTTTGTGCTCAGGTAAGCTTCACGAACCTTATAAAACTAAAAAGTAATTAAAGAGGAAAAAGCTTCAAGAGAAGTGCACTGTAGCAGAAATAAAAGCGTCGAGAAGACGTTCACGGGGCGCAAAGAATATTGATCATAATGCCAATGATTAGTTTAGTAATTTGTTAAAATAATAGACTAGACCTTAAAGCGGGGTGAGTGACGTTCAATTTTATAAAGCCGTTACTTGAGCGATGACCGAGATCGATGATAAATCTAATTTGACTAGGGCAAAATGGGAAAAGGAACACACGCTGAGAATTCGCATTATCATAATTGCAATTCGGGCTAACTGGGGATAACTTGCCGGAATTTATTAAATCGAGCGATTGCTTCAAACAATCTGAGTTAATATACCTGGCACGCATGGCAATTTCCACTGCAAAAGATACGTCAAATAATAGGCTGATGTATACAAATGCATTGACGAATTTGTCTAGTTCAAATATAAAAGGCTAAAAACTTACAGTTATTTTTTTAAGGTGGGTCGTTTCAGGACACGTTAAAGAAATTAAATTCGATCTCTAAACAAAGTTATGTTACTCGCAAATCACCTTGTCTATTTGTTTTTTTGGCTCATAAAAAACCATATCAGATTGGTGCGTATTTATTTACGATCCGGGGGAACAACTTCAATGTAAATTGTAGGAAGTGCCCCCTAGAGGCTAGTTTATAATTACAAGGCATATAAATTGCTTCCGACTCTAGCATATCGCAACAGTTCAAAGTATTTTGCAACCGCAGGCAATACGAAAAAGAAGCTTATGCATTTACATAATCAGACCGGTACGGCTGCTTAAAGTAACTTGCTTTCTCATTTCGTTCTTGCAATGTTTTCAACTTGAAGACAACTTGCTTAACCTTGTTTACTGTTTCAGCTTTGTAAGGAGGCGTCATTATGTAGTTTTTTTCTTAAGTTTCCATTCAGACTGATTATCTTTATTTTTGAGTTTCTAGTGGAGATTAGGAAAGTAAAGATTTTAGCATTTGTGAAGGATTTAGGATAATATTTTGAACTTTCTCTGAGATTATGGCAACTCATAAGATGTTTAAAAAAACGGAAATATTTCAAAATGGTCATAGTTCGATATCGTTTGCATCTCGTCACCTCTTTAGGTATTTATAAATAATATATGAAACATGATGATAAATAAGTTTTTTGTTTTACTTACGTTAGTTTTGCATAGAGCGATAGGTATACTCAAAACGAGAAGAGATTTCTAAATTTTGATTTGTTTTACACTAGAGAAGTTCTAACCTCAAAGCGTAGTATGGCTTCCACGATCATTAATTTTTGATCTGATCTTGTTACGGCATAAGCTCAAAATAAGATTGGTCGGAATAAACATTTAATTCTTAAATCAATTATCACCACAAAGGAGGGGGGTGGTAATTGACTTTATAATTAACCACTTTAATTAGTGGACTGTATCAAAATAGGTTGGTGGGGTTGTATTCATAGAGTGTAAATTGAAACATGTATTTTAGGTATTACGTACCTTAATAATGCAAGATTTAATTTGCATTAAATATGACCAATGTATAATATGTTTTCTAAGTACTTCCATTCATTCATCCTTTCACACATAAAACTAAATTCTGTAGGTTAACTACTAGTAAATGTCCAGAAAAACTTGTTGATTATTTAATTTAATATGAACTTCTTTCTTTACTGAATTTAATCAATCTTTCTTTTATTTCAACTAAGTGTATTTTCATTCACACTAAATACCTTGTTACTTTTCTTCTTCTACAATTCTCTCAACTGAACTTCACCAGAGATTTAAGACTTCGAAACCTGATTCGAATCTTGAATAAAGGAATAAATTTGTCTAACTAAAATTTTCCAACCGCCATTTTACCTTCTTCAATCTTCAACAGGAGAGACCCTACGAGCTGTATGTCTAGAGAAAATGCGTTAAAACGTACCAAAAGTTCTTAATTCAGTGTTGAAAAAAGGCAACATAGACCACACCATCCGATATTTTCTAAATATCTGTGCAAGCAAATGAGAAAACGACTAAATATGTCTTAGTGTCAAACATAGCTACGACTGGGTTAGTTTGGGTTAGTGCCAAACTCAAGCAGAACGATGACTGGACTGATACTTCACGGTTGAGTGTTTGTAAGGCACTTTAATAATAAAATCTTAACGTGAAACAGAGCTACGACTTGGTAGATGTTCTTGGCGCCAAAACTCAAGCAGAGCGATGACAAAGGCCGATGCTTCAAGGTTGAGTGTTTGCCAGGCACTAAAACTAACTTGCGTCTAGGGAGACCGTTCCACATTCCATCATTCGAACACTCCAACCCATGCTCCAACCAGGTGTTGTGATATAATATCTTACTGCTACTCCCCGATTGTATTTAACTACAAATACTACCTGAAACTGTAAATAACTGTTTGTGTGAATAGTGGTTGGAAAACGTGTAAGATTGTCGTACTGCATTTTTTTCCTGATTTTGGGTATGCCTTGTTCGTTGAGCCCCCATATCGAGCGAGGCGAGCGGAAGGCCATGCGTGAAGTGAAATATTAGTTTAATGATAAAAAAAACTTGGGGTTAAGAGCCGTATCGTAGTGGATATACACCAGCTTGGATGTGTGTCCGCGAATATATTCCATTACTAACCTCAAAATTACAGGACGCGACAAACGCATGCAGGACACCGGGTCGAAGCATGGGTTGGAGTGTTCGAATGTTCGAATGATGGAATGTGGAACGATCTCCCTAGACGCAAGTCTAAAACTTAAGTCTAATTTTTCCTACCGGCGCGGCAGGGAGAAATAGAGTGGAAATTGCGCGGACGCGGAATGCATTTGGAAGGGTAGAAACATGCTCTTTCTTTATTTGACGTATTCTTGTTTATGCAACATTGAGGGCTCAAAAATATATTAAATTTAGAACGATTAATAACGATTTCCTTGACGGAGTGACAACTTGTTTTCCAGCGATTGTTTCAAGGAGTAACTGAAATGCAATGCTTTAAATACACAAATTGCGATTTACGTGGGGTGAGATAAATCTATTTGGGTTTTAATTACGGCTCAATCATTCTACGAACATACAGAGTGTTATCACCAAACTATACGGTGAAAACCAATAAGTTAATTCACATGTTGAGGTGTTTCCCCAACAGAGATTATCACCATTTCCTTGAAATAATGAATGCCTTGTTCGAAAAACGATCTGTTGATGAAAAGCCTTTTCCCGACTGAGTCTCAAAGATATTGTACTGTATCTAGGTCCGGAAATTTCAAAGGTCATGCTAAAATGTTGCTGCTTTGATTATCTAGAAGCTTTATATTATGAACGTGCAATATTAGCCATAAGCTGAAAATTCAGTCAAACCCTAACAGCAGAATAGTCTGCCTGCAGATGATTTCATTTAAGAAGCCTAAAGTCTATTTTATAGTAGTTGATAGCTCGATGCCCTCATAAAATATTCAAAACAGTGTTCATGTGTGTCAATGACTTTTGCCTCTTTATTTCTCTTTATAATAATTCAGTATAATAGAATAGAAATTGTAGTTCAGTCCACCCTATAACCGGCATCATTGTCGGAGAGCGGGGTTTTAATTTTTAATTTGCCTAATTACGTAATGAGGTATAATGGGCGTGTTACTATCAAGTTTCAGGTTTTTGAATACATATGTTAGTTCATCCCATACTGAACACGTTAAAAAAAAACTAAAATTTGATATCTGAACACAATAATTATGCTGCTCTTAAATCACCTTGACCCTTTGCAATTTTGGTTCATAGAAACCATATCAGATCGGCGCGTATTTATTCAGATTATTAGGTGATTTAATTTAAGAAGCCTAAAGTCTATTTTATAGTAGTTAAGAGCTCGGTGCCGTCATTAAAGATTCAAAACAGTGTTCAGATGTGTCATTGACTTTTACCTCTTTATTTCTCTTTGCAAATATAATAGAATATAAATTGTAGCCCAGACCACCCTGTAACTGGCACCATTGTTGGAGAGCTGGATTTTAATTTTTAATTTGTCTAAATACGTAATGAAGTATAATGTGTGTGTTTTTATTATGTTTCGGGGTTTTGAATACATTTGTTAATTCATCACACACTGGACACGTTAAAAAATAAAATTTGATCTCTAAACACAATTATGTTACTCGCAAATCACCTTTTCTCTTTGTATTTTTTGGCCCATAAAAAAACATATCAGATTGGTGCGCAGACAATGTGAAAAAGGAGCTTATGCATTTGCATAATCAGACCGATACGGCTGCTCAAAATAATTTGCTTTCAATATTTTCAACTTAAAGACAAATTGCTTAACCTCGCTTACTGTTTCAGCTTTGTAAGGAGGCGCCATTACTTACTTTCCTACTTAACTTGCTCTTCAGACTGATTTCCTTTATTTTTTGAGTTTCTAGTGGAGATCAAGAGAGCATAGTTTTTATTATTTTTGAAGAATTTAAGATGCAAACAGTAAATAATTTACTGTAATAAAATAATATTTTAAACCTTCTCCGAAATTATGGCTACCCTTAGGATGTTTTAAGATAATGGAATAGTTCAAGGATGGCAAAGTTCGATATCGTTTGCATCCCTTCACCACCTTAGAGATATTTTTAAATAATCTACAAAACATGCTGCAATCTGAGTTTTTTTATTTTACTTATTGTTGGGGAAACACCCCAACACTTGTATAAATTTCGTTTTTCACCGAATAGTTTGGTGATAACACCCTGTATGTATGTAGTATGAATGAACCGTAATTAAACTCAAAATAGATTTATTTCACCCCGGGTACAACCCAATTTGTGCATTTAAATTAGCATATGTCAGCTCTTCAATACCCCTTAGTCCAAACCTGGCTGGTCGATTTCATCCTATACAGCTAAATGTCATTTTGCCATTTCAATTGGGTTCACTTCAAGCGTTTTCAATTTAATATATTCGTGTCTCCGTTAGTGTTCAGGAAACAGCACATGTAAAAGAAAGAAAGAAAACCCACGCGTGCTTTCGCGACAATCCCAACTCTCAGCCGACCTTTAGGCGGCCAGCTAGAAGCTTGAAGAAATTAGTTCAGTCATTGCTCTGATAACACTCCCACTGCAAGTGCACCCTCTGGCCAAAGGTCAAATTCCTTTCGAGCCAATTTCTTTTCTTGTATGCACAGATATGTGTAGAATATCTAGTGTACCTGAGTTATCTTTGTCCAAGATTGGACAAAGACCTCATTTGGGCAGTTTAACCAAGTTCCTCGAAGCAAGAAAGATAGCGCCCCCTTTGGAAAATTGAACATAAGATGGCGGATTGACATTCCTTGTCGAATAATCTCTGCAAGCAAGGTGAAAGCGGGATATTATTGTTTCCGTAAAACAAACAAAAGCTAAGTTGGAAAGTACCTAAGTAAAATCTCTCCCTGTTGAATATACAGGTAAAGCCGTCAAAGTTCAAAGGTACGATGTGTGAACGTTGCTAAGTTAATTTAATTGAAGACAGAAAACTCGTTTAAATCAAACAATCAAGACTTTTTAATAGATATTTTAATTAATCACCCTTTTGTATTTAGTTTTTATGTGAATGCATGGAAGTAGATTAATAAGTATTTAAAACATTGTACTTATATTTTTTACATTAATTGCAAATGCTTAATTGCATTATTAAAGTACATTAACATACCTATCGAGTTTCAATGCACATAATCTTTGTTTAAAACCCCACCACCCTATTTTTATACAGTCCACTCCTTTAATTGCTTGTAGCTAATTATGCAGTTAATTGCTACCTTCACCTTTGTGGTCAAAATAAGTTAATAAAATTAATTTGTTTGTACCGACCACTTATGTTAAAAAATACATTTAAAAGAATGTGTATAATAGGTATTTATGATATAAGTGTTAAAAGTAAATTTTTAAGGCACGCATGTGGAAATTTACTACAACCACACGAGTGATTAAAAATGCTTTTAACACAAATATCATACAATATTTTCTCTACACACGGCAATAAAAAGCGTACAATAACTAAAAATCAAATGTTTAGAATCTCTTACATCTAGGTAGTTTCTAATAGCATCGTATATTTATATTAAATTATCGAAGTTCACATTTGTCAATAAAAACTAGCAATCATCATTGTTGGCCGATTTGTTGACAGAAAAATTTTAAATTTAAAAGGTCCCGTCAGTTTTATTAAAACGCTAGCGCTGGCTGTTGTGATTTGCCAAAAATACAAGAAATACAAGAAATCGATCCACTTAAAGACATAAAAGAAGCTGCTAACAGAGCTACCTTGGATTTACTGCCACGAAAATCAAGAATTCAATATGAGATTGCTCATTTTAAATTTATAAAATGGTGTGAAAACAAAGGCGTTCCTGGAAAGTATTCTGAAAACATATTCCTGGCCTATTTTGAGGAAAAGGCAAAAGGTATGGAAGTCATCTTCTCTTGGGTCCCATTATTCAATGATCAAAGCTATCTACGTGTAAATAACGACGTAGATACCAGCAAACATTTTAAACTGATTGCGAACTTGAAGCGTCAAGGAGAGGGTTACCAGGCCAAAAAAATCAAAAAATTTTACTAGAGACCAAATTGAACAGTTTCTGAAGTGCGCACCGGACGATAAGTACCTTCTGGTGAAAGTAGTTACGATTGTAGGAGTATTTGGTGCCTGCCGCAGTGCCGCAGGTAGGAGCTTTGTTAGTTGACTCTTGGCAACGTGGAAGATCTGGAGCATTCATTAGTTATTAAAATATCAGATACCAAAACCAAGGTACCACGAAATTTCACTATAGTTGAAAAATTTTATTTGAATTTTTATCGAAAATATACTGATCTTCGTCCAGCAGATGTCGGACATCGGCGGCTCTTCCTAAAATATGTAAAAGGTAAATGTGCCAGAAATCCGATCGGAATTAATACGTTCGGAAAATTTCCTGCTGCTACAGCATTATTTCTGCAACTTCAAAATTCAACACTCTATACGGGGCATTGAACGGCGCGCCGCCTCTGCCAGCTTACTTGCCGATGCTGGAGCAAATTTGACGACAATTAAGCGGCATGGGGGATGGAAATCCTCAACCGTTGCTGAAGGGTACATCGTGGATTCCTTGCAAAATAAAAATTCTATTGCTCGAAGATTGCTTACAGTACAAACGATATCAGCCGATGATGCTTCAACATCAACTGGACATGCTGTTGTTTGTGTTCAATGCTCCTCAACCACGAAGAACAGCAGAACTGAGGAAGTAATTCATTTTCCAACTTGTTCAAATTGTAATATTAATATAAGTGTAAATAAATAAAATAGAAATGTTTTTTGACGTTTTTTTGAAAAAAATTGACATTTTACTTTTAGCACTAGTGCCTGAAAGTAGGTATTTTAAGGCACTAGTGGTGGTCAGTCTTGTAGGTTGAGTCGAACTAATGTCTGCTCTTAATGTGTGTATTCTTTTAGTTAAGTTCTTCTTTCTTTTTCAATATGATCGAGTTGAGTTTCTTTTGCCCATTTCTGCTGCACCAAGATTAATACCCTTAATTAAGAATTTAATTTTTTTTCTATCGATCTTAAAACATGAATTAAGCAACTCATAAAGAGGGGGGGTCTGGTAAGTTGGGTAGGGTCAATGTCTGCTCTTAATTCAGTTTACTGTTATCCACCTAATTAAGCACTTCCTTTTCAAAAATTTTCAGGTTAACCCTAATATTTTCAATAAATTAAAAAAATAATAATTTTTCAGCTAATTCAGGCTACATAATATCGATCACATAATTAGCTTAGTGGCAGCCAGTCTCTACTCCAGGCATACTTTATAAAATTACCTATTTTTTCTAATTTTGTAGACTTACCATTTAGGTTTCAAGATTTAAAATTAGCGCAAATTTTTGGCGGATCATTTCCTGTGTCACCGCTCTACTTGCCAGGACTGTCAATAGTGACACATTTGTCGTTTCACCCAAAAACGTGGTTCAGCCCTCGTTTTTCATTTTAAATTTAAATTATATGAACGCTTTTCCAAAAATGTAGCTGGTGAAATTGTGGATGTGACTATTGTCGATTAATGTTGTTTGTTTATCATCGTCGATATGTTTTTTGTTTCCACTGACAAGTAAGTGAAGGAACTCTAACCTATTTCTTCCCTTCTTATATTACTCAATACAAAAATCACACTTCGTACTTTAAACATTCAATTTAATTCCTTCTCAAATCCTATCAATTTTAGAATCTTAATATAACAATGTCAACTGTATGATTTTTTTTCCTAAAAATCTTACAACAGTCACAGACTTTCCGTTAATGGGTGGTTCTTTTACTTGCTTTCCAGGTAACACTGATGATGGCTTAGGCCGAAAGCGCTCTGTTACACTTTTATAGGAAGTCCTTTTTGAATTAAAAGTTTTTCATGGAATACAAAAGGTGTTTTATTTAGTATATGTCATACATGCATAGAGCCTTTGCTCTACATTTTATAAGTTTTACCTATTTTTTTTTATTTGACCTAACAGGTAGTGGCATATTTGCCCTTAACACAATGTACGTGTGTTTATATATTTATTACGGTACTAGACGTGTCTATATTTTACCGGCAAACTATAACATCAGTTATTCTATTGTATAGCTAGGCATTCTGTGTAGGGAAAATCGAGGACAGGTGGACCACCTTTTGAAAAAATTTCATTTAATTCTTTATTCATATGAATTAAGCTTTGTACTCTTTTACAACATAAACATATACTTTGGTGACTTATTTGGCACAGTTTAAACATTTATGTAACGTAACAAATAATTATTAACTATAAAAAACTGAAAATTTGAATTGGCTCATCTCTCCTAGTCGGTATAGGAGAGTTAACCACCGGCTATAGGAGAGAGTACACTAATTTAGTTTTCCTTCGCCTTTTTCATGATGGGAGCGGCAGAGTTGGGACGTGTTGGTGTAGGTTATGCAACCGTCTAGAACAGAGAATGCATTGTAACCAGTCTTCAGAGGTAGACTCGTGCCTGCATTTCTTTTGCACATTTTGGTGATTTATTTTTGGAAGGTTCTGCCTTTGGTTTCTTCTGCCATTTCGGCTGAGGTGTTTGTTTCCTTCTTTACTTCTTCTGGCGAATACCAGCCATGTTACTTAATGAAGTTAAGTTACCCATTAGATTAGCACGAGCCTTTCTCATCGCTGCTGTTATATGGGGTACTTACAGGAGAAAGCTCCTGAAGTAGTCTCCCAGGTGTTACTTCTTTTTCAGTGGGTTCTTCTACACTTTCCAGCTGCATTCCGGAACGGCCTGGTTGAGGTGAGTCACATTTGCGAGAAAGGGTTTGGGAACAAATTTCTTGCAAAGCAGTCTCTGTTGATACATATGTGGGGCCAGCTTTTAATTTAATTAATTAATTAATTAATTTAATTTTTAACAGCCTCATTTGGTGGTTCCGTTAAAAAAGCGTGATCGGCTATTTCGTCTGGATTATAAGGCCAAATATATGTTGCCCGAAAGGTCGATACGGCATTCCTGACTGTAGCCGATTTGCCCCAGGTCTCCCCTAACAGTTTGCCGAATTGCAACCGATTTAGCTTTCTATTGGGGTTGCATTTGATCATTCTCCTGGATGAATAGTAGTAATGCCCCTTAAGGCTCTTGAAGAAGGCCCGATCAAGCGGTATGTAATGAGTAGTGTAACTAGGCAAACAAAATAAAATAATGTCGTTGTCCTCAGCGAATTGTAACATGTCAAGACTAATCGTGTGAGACGGACTGCTCAACAAACTGCCGCCCTTTGGACTGCTAGCCTCTCTCTGCAGCTGGCTGGCCAGTTTCCTTAAGAACCGATCACTGCAAGTTGCAGTTGATGGACACATCTCAGACATATTCACCACCAACGCGGACATGCCTCGGGCCGCAATACTTTCACCAACTCTGTTCATCATCTATATTGAGAACCTGCTGACCGAAACGAATAATCCTGTTTACAGTTTCACAGATGACAGTATCCTTGTCTCCCAATTTAGATCCGAAAAACCTTTACCAGCGATTGAGACTTATCACCGCAGACAGGAGCAGATTACAGCAATTAATCAAGATTTGGGAAAAGTTCAAACATGGGGCGGCAGAAATTTGGTCCAGCAGCCAAGTTTATCGAGAGGGCCAATACGGCGGGCCCTAACATCATTATGGCAGGATCGATCATTCCTTCATCCTCGTCAATCGGACTGCTGGGTGCCTCGGTCAAAAGCAATATGTCCTGGCCTGACCACCATGCCAACATCGCAAAATCAGCCTCCCAGAAGCTTGGTGCGCTATTTCGCAACAAAAAACTGAATACACCGCAGCAGTTGCTCTTCCTCTACAAAGCGCAAGTAAGACCGTGCTTAGAATATTGCTCACATATCTGGCTGGGATGCCGCACCAAAGCCGACCCAAAAGCTGCTGGATTCCATTCAGAAGAGAGCTGTGCGTCTTATCCGCAACCCGGAATCTGGATGGTCTGGAACGCCGCAGACGTGTGGCCGAGCAGACCTTGTTTTACAGAGACTTTCACGGCAGATGTTCCCAGGATCCTGGCAAAGCCTGTCAGACAATGCGCGCTAAACAAGACGTGGCATCATGGATAAAAACTATCCCGACAATAATATCTATTCAATGACTGAGGTATGCATTGTGCCGGTAACATATACATCTGAAAGCAAGGACACAATAATATTTCCAATTAAAAATTCCAAAAAGGGCGGCACTTAAATATTAGTATCCTAAAAATTGTAAACCCGAAGGAATAAATCCGCACACAGCTGCTAATCTTAATCTAACGTCAACTTCATAGCATGAGGGAAAACGACACGCAATTTGGCGCATTATTTATCAAGCGCGCATACTTAAACTACTTAAATTCCATGATGATACAAATACCAGCTAAAAAAATAAAGAGTTATTAATCCATTGATTGGCGGAACTTCGTCTAGGAGAGTGTTCTCAAGAAAATTTAATCCGATAAACAAGAAATCAATTAGCATAATAAGTTTGACAGTTTGCAAAAAGTGATATCCGTAATTTTATCCGTAAACTGATAAAGTAAGAGAGGGTTTGTCTGTTAACAAGAGCCGAGAGTTGTGTATTTTGATGGAACGCAGCTTGGAAGCTTCTCGGCAATAAGGTGTATAATTTTACATCCGATTTGCATTCTAGATGATACGGATCACAACATTTTGCTACTCAAAGTTGCGGTTCAGTGCGAAATACCATTAGGTTTTCATGCATATTGAATAAGCAATGTCCGCTGCCCGTCTTTTTCCTTACTGGACACTGTATTTAATTTTTTTTTAATACTACTGGTTTTCTGATATAGTAATTGTTTTGTCATTGCCATCATTGTTGTCGGTTAGTTTATTCAGATACAGCATAGCATGTCATGGGAAGTTCTTTCAATATGGGAAACTTTTTTATTGTTAATATTATGAAATAAATTTACTCTTTATAAAAAGTTCTGCTTTATAGGAAAGTGGTATTAAAAGAATAAAATTTGAGATACCTTGTACAGGGCGGCAAAAAGTCTAAAAATTCAGAACTTACCCAAGAGAGAAGTATCCCTGATTTTCATTGCAGAGCAAAATGTAATAAGAATATGTTCTTTTCAATTATGATTTGCCCTCAGATGAGAAATAGACCATAACTAATCTTAATGAAGTTTCTAAAAAAGCATTTACCAAAATTTCTAGGTTAACGACTGAGATTCAACAAAATAAATAACTTAATAACATGTAATTACTGGTACTAAAAAACTATTAAAAATGGCTGCTAAAAGGTCAAAAGAAGGACAAAATTTAAAATTTTTTGAAGATTATTATAAAACACACAGAGGTCGCTGATATTTTCAACGTTGTAACATTTTAAATTTCTTATATTTAAAATTAACTTAAATTTGATTTATATTTTGCACATTTGATATGTATATTCGTTGTCAGATAGTTTTCGAATATTTGATCGAGTTTCGACATCACTGCACCATCTATTGCAGCTGTTGAATGCAGTAAATTTCCAGCCTGGTACGTTCTTTAGTGTTTTCAACACGGAACAGTGATTCATGCGACGCGCCGAAGATGGAGTGACGCCGCGTTGTCTAAAATGACGTTATTACTATTTCGTTGTCTAATTGTTACAATTTATTAATTTAATTAAATATTCTTGGTTATGGGTCGCATAGATGTTAACCGGTTTGGTTAGGATCATCTATGTTTGGTATCGAAATACGTACTTAAATGTACACAATTTCAGGCTACCTAGTGCTGGTTTAGTACTAGATAATTTAGTACGCTTTTGAAGGGACATTTGGTCAAGGTGGATGATCCACGGCCATGTCACTTTTCTATGGTCGTTGGGTAGAACCGGTGGATAGCTCGTATCTGGATTTTCAAACCATCTTGATGGGATTTTGAGCCAAGACTAGACAAATAGGTTCTTGTATATCTTATCTTTGTTTGCCTGTATATATTTTTAATCAATTAGTAGCAAGAAACCTAATTTCTTCATTGAAGGATTTTTTTCTGCCAGACTGGGAAAGTCGCATGGAATAGAGGTTAAAGATTCCTATAAACCCCTCGTTAGAACACCTTGAATTGAGGTAAATATTTAACAGTATTTAAATAATGTATTCATGAATTTAATATTCCTAAAGAAAAAACTTATATTTTCTCTTAAAATAATCCATAATGGCTAAATGATGTTATCTTCTAGTTGCAAAGTGGATTTAATATCTCTAATTAAACTTAAACGTTATCTCTAATCTAACAATTTGTAAATTGGATTTTTTCCATTAGATGAT